>JAHBCN010004270.1:0-65733 GCA_019359885.1 Listronotus oregonensis | reverse complement strand
AACAAGTTTATAAAGAAACTTTTGTGTAAAACTTTTTTTAGTATCTCCTTTAACTAAAAAAATATAGAGTCATTCTAAAATTGACAATTTTTTGATCTTTCCCCGTATCTCCATCTCTTAAGTTATAGTCTAGGAGGAATTGGTGCATGAGTGCCGAAAACTATTCCACTTCAATTTTTTTATACGATCCTCTTTAAATTGCCCTACTAATGATACAGGGTGTCTCAAAAGGTGAGAAATATTTTGTAAATAAGCCGCACGCCACTGAGTGGATTTAATTGGTTGGGGAACATTGCGCTGGAGAGTGAAGTGTTGGAAAATTTAGTAGCCATGCCGCATTTTACGGGAAAGCAACGTGCGTTTTGTGTGTGAACGTATTATCAAATTCGTTGATAGCTGCGCGCCGTCGCTATCGAAATCATTATGGTTTACATTACAAGCGCCACGTGCGTGTACCATTTTGCGGTGGGTAAAACCTTGAGACTACTGGTCAAGGTTTCACACGTGGGTCTTGAAACTGCTCGACCCCCGAAAACAACGAGCGTCCCATCAATCTGTACGACAAAATGCAAAAATCAGTGTGTGAAAACTGCACCTTGACTTCATCGTAACGATGCACCGGAATTTGGAAGGATTTAAATCTAAAAGCCTAAAATATTCAATTAGTCCAAGAATTGAAAGCTATTGATTTTGTCTCGCGGCTAAAATTCGTTAACGAGATGTTGCAGAGGTTTAAAAATTTCGACCACATTTTCTTTAGCGACGAAGCCCATTTTTATTTAAATGGGCATGTCAATAAACAAACTGTCGAATTTGGGAAACAAAATCCGCACAGTATTCACAACGCCGTTACATTCCCCCCGAAGTCACGGAATGGGTTGCACTGTCAAGTGACCCACATGGCCATACTTTTGGATGCAAAGAAGCAGCAACTGTAAATTCAGACAGCTACATTGCTATGTAAGCATTTTTTTGGGCCAGAACTTCATCAACGACCAGATTACAACGATGACAGTTGGTTTCAACAGGATGGAGCAACTTGCCATACAAAAAAATGCCTCGCGAGCTTTTCCCGGACGTGTAATTTCTAGACGGGGTGATATCAATTGGCCCCCGGAGCCCTTTTCCCCCCAGACTTTTCTTTGTGGCTATCTCAAGGAAAAGGGGGATCCAGAATGCCCCGCAAATTTCGATCAGTTGAAGATAAATATCAAGGAAGAAGTTGCCCTCATAACCCCAGATCTACTCCGTCGAGTATTCACTCATGTGCGCACAGTTTTTGAAGAGTGCCAGCGACTCAACAAACGACATCTGATAAATGTCATTTTTAAAAAATAATTTCCCGAATGTTTCCTTTTATTTTATATGAATAAATAAGTTGTGAGTAAAGTGAATTGGATGTTATTCCATTTTCAAATATTTCGGACTTTTTGAGACACCCTGTATAAATGCACGTTGCCATAGCGCTACCTGGTGCCCTATTGTTTAAACCGAAATTGTTTAAACAATTGCAAGGAATTGCTATTTTTAACCGGACAATTTTTTTTTAATATTCTTTATTGAAATACAAATTAAAAAGGTTTATGACTTTTTACGATAAAGTTAATATTTTTATAGATATGAATTTTTAAAAGTTTGAAAAATCTTTAATTTGGGTTCTTTTGACCCATGAAAAATATATATTAAGAAAAAAAAATAAAACATAAAAAATATATTTTTTTATTCTTTATACAATAGTTAATAATATCAATAATTGAGATTTAAAAAAAAAATTGTTTACAGATTTGTTAATTGTTTATTAAGCGCGCTTACAAGTATGCGTCCCTTACGATACTTAACGCCGTCTCTGACTCATACGCTGCATCGGCCCCTCTATGTCCTGAATCATTTTTTATCATTTATCTTAAAAACTAGTAACTTTATCAAAACTGTAAAAAGGCAATGTTATTAATAATTTAATTATCTACAATATGTTTTATAAGTTTTTTTCCTAAAATAAATTTTAAAAAAATTTTTGGGAGCTATTTTACTTGTAAGGGGCGTAATAAACAATAAAAAAAACTATATAAACAAAAATATTTTTAAATCTCAATTAAAAATGTTATTCCCTATTTTATAAAAAATTTAAATATATGTATATATATATATATATATATATAAAATAATATATATAATTATATATATATATATATATATATATATAAATATATATATATATATATATATATATATATATATATATATATATATATATATATATATATATATATATATATATATATATATAAAATATATATATATATATATATATATATATATATATATATATATATATAAATATATATAAAAGGGGTTCCCAAAAAAGGGGGAAAAAAACACTTTTGGGTAAAAAAAAAAGGTTGAACCCCGAAATTTTTGGGGTTTAAACTTTTTTTGATTTGAAAATTTTTTAACCAAAAAGCGGTTCAAAAAAAACGGGGCCAGGAAAATTTTTAAATTTCCTTTTTTTTGAGGGTAAAAAGAAAAATTATTTTTAAATTTCATAATTTTTTTCAGAATATTGCCCTCAAAAAAAAAAGTTACTAAAAACATATGCATCAAAATTGATATTTTTTTCCGGGGGGTTTCGAAAAAAGCACAAAGGCAAATTTTTTTAGGAAAAAATTTTTTTAAATTGTTTTTTTTTTGCCTAGTGATAAAGAGCTGATCGTTTTGGGCCCCAAAAAAAGTAAAACCCCCCCCAAAATCACCCTCAAAGATCACTGGAGATTTGGGGTTTTTTGAAGGTGATTTTAGGGGTTGGAGGTTTTTTCGGGTTTTGTCCTGGGACCTTTACGGTGTTAAAACTATCACCGAAAGTTTGAAAAAATTTGGGATAAAATTTTTTCCAAAAAAAAAAAAAAGCGAGAGCATTGGACATAAAATATCTTTTTGCTGCAGATGGTTTGTAAATTAAATTAAAGTCAATATTCTTTTTCGACATTTAAAAAAAAGTAACCCCCTGTAGAAAAAAAAAGGGGAAAATTTAAATTTTTCCTAAAACCCCGATCTAAATTTTTTACCACTGGGGCAATGGTTTTTTTAAGAAAAAAAAAGAAAATTAAAAGTTTTAAAACCCCCTTTTCTTTGTTATTAACTTTCGGTAAGGAACCAATTTTTTTGACCAAGGTTTGCTGTTCTCTTTTCCCTTTTTTTGGAATTTTTTTTAAATTTTTATATATATATATATATATATATATATATATATATATATATATTAAAATATATATATATATATATATATATATATATATAAAATATATATTTATATATATATATATATATATATATATATATATATATATATTATATATATATATATATATATAATTTTTTTTTTTTTTTTTTTTTTTAAAAAAAAAAAAAAAAAAAAAGGGTCTCCCGTAATTAATTGGACATAGGGTAATGTAGGGTACCGACATGAAAAAAAAGTGTTTTAGTCAATATCGCTTAAAAAAGTTTTGGTTTTTCTTCACAGGGTGTTAAAACTTTTTTTTTCCAAACATTTATTGAAATATCTCTGAATCCACTGGACAGATTAAAGTGAAATTTGGTGTACTTTATTATTTGGGATGAGGAACAGAAATATGATATCTATTTAGCCATTACTACTAGATGGCGCAACATACAACAACATTGAGTCATTAAAATGGTCAAAATTTTTTTTACCTCCCCGTACTCAATTTTTGAGTGAAAATAATAAAACAGCATTTAATTTTAGTCAAAAAGGTATACTTCTTTTATCCCAAAAAAATAGCCGTTTTCAAAAAAACCCCTTTTTTTTTTTAGGTTCCGCATGAACACTTAATCAAAATTTAATTAACAACGATAAAGTTAGAAAAGGCTATTGATTATAATTAATGTTCAAAAAGTTCACCATCCACTAGGACACATTGTCTATTTTAAATTTTGGTGACTCCCCAAAATGATTCTTCTTGGGCCCAAGACTCCTTACAATCTTTTCACTTTCCGACGGTTTTTTATTTTTTTTTTATACGCAAAGGGTTTTAAAAAATCCCCAGAAATAAAAATCTAAGGGGGTTTAAAATCGGGACCAGCGACCACGGATATTCACTACCTTTTCCAACCATTTATGAGGATAAACATCGTCCAAGTAATTTCTGATTGCAGTGAATAATGTGGGGGCACCATCGTGCATTAAAACCCAACGTCAAGTCTTAAATTTAGGGGGCCTTTTCTAGAAAAAAGGGTAATCTTCCTCAAGAAATTTAGATAACTTTCCCTCAAGCTTAGCTGGTAATTCAAACGGTCCCACAATACAACCCCAAAATACCAACCCAAAAATTTGTTGAAAACTCATGTTGAAAATGGTGTTTTGGAAAGATGAGGATTTTCCATCGAAAGATATGATTATTACGCCAATTAAAAACACCTCCCGGGAAAATGGCTTCATCCGTAAATAAAATGTTTTTAAAAAAAAGGATCATTCAATTGGGGATCTGAAAAAATTTAAATGAAGTGGGTTTTCAGGGAAAATCTTAAGGAAGAAGATTTTTCGGGTGAAGTGATACGGATATAGTTTTTTTTTGCGTAAATTCTGGACACCGAAGATTTGCACACCAGTAACTGCCTTAATACGTCTTGAGCTGGTTTCAGGATTTTCGGAACACGAACCAAAATTTCATCTTCCATTCGCTCCAATTACCCTTGGTCTTCCCGCATTTTACGTTTTTTAAACGAAATTAGCCTGTTTCGCCTAATCTACCGTACAACGCTTTAAATGTTTGATGATTTGGCTGCCTTCTATCCGGATACAGATCTAAATAACGCTGCGCTGCTCTTCGACTACAAAAATTTTCTTGGGCATACACACATACCATATCCCGCATCTGAGCATTAGAATCATTGTGGCGTGGTATTTTTAAACGAAAATAACACAACAAGAACACGAACTGTAGCCAAATTAAAGACTTACTTATTAATACTTCACCTTGACAGGTCGTAGTTATGATGTTTTCATCCTATGCAAAGCCTACTTTGCAAAACTCCGATAATAATTTGTTCATGCGCAACTTAATAAAAAATGCGTTTATTTCGAAAATGGTCTACTTTTTGGAGATCAAGTAAGTACACCTTTTTTAACTAAAATTAAATGCTGTTTTATTATTTTCACTCGCAAATGTGTGTACAGGGAGGTCAAAAACGTTATGACCATTTTAATCACTCAATGTTGTTGTATGTGGCGCCATCTAGTGGTAATGGCCAAATAGAGATCATATTCGTGTTCCTCATCCCAAATAATAACAGTGCACCAAATTTCACTTTAATCTGTCCAGTGGATTCCGAAATATTTTAATAAATTTTTGGTAAAAAAATAGTTTTAACTCCCTGTAGCACGAAAACCAATAACATTTTGCTAAGCGATATTAAGCTCAAACGCTTTCATGTCAGGTATCCTACATTAACCTATGTCCAATTAATTACGATACACACGATATATATATATATATATATATATATATATATATATATATATATATATATATATATATATATATATATATATATATATATATATATATATATATATATATAAAAAATATATATATATATATATATATATATATATATATATATATATATATATATATATATATATATATATATATATATATATATATATATATATATATTTATATTTATATATATATATATATATATATATATATATATATATATATATATATATATATATATATATATATATATATATATATATATATATATATTCATGGGTCAAAAGTACCCCAAAATTGAGATTTTTCGAACTTTTAAAAATTCATTCCAAAAATATTAACTTTATTGTAAAAGCCATAGGTCCTTTTTTATTTGTATTTTAATAAAGAATACGAAAAAAATTTCAGTTTCAACAATATGGCTCCAGATGGCCCCATGGCAACATGCATTTATATTATTAGTAGGGCAATTTAAAGAGGATCTTCATGCACCGATTCCTCTAGACTATGAGCAAAAATTATCAAATTTTGATTTTATATTTTAGGTTTGATTAAAAACAATTACGGAGATACCCTATAAAAGGGTCGAAAATGGGACATTGCTATTTTGATTTAGAACAAATTTTTACATATATTTATTAGTTTTAAAGTAATTAAAAAAAGGTAGTGTTTTGAGAATTAAAAAAATATATTTGAATTAATTTCTTGTCTTTCTTTAGATTCTATGTTTTCTAAACCACTCCAACTTCTGGGACATATTACCGAGGAACAAATAAAGTAAATTATTATTGGATTTGATATATTTTAATACTACTGGCAATAGCGCTAGTTTTAGTGCTCATTTTTTTTATAAATTTATCATAATCAAATCATAACTCACCTTATTTTTGTCCTAAAAACTTTTTCTGGTATTGATTTTTCGAGTAATTTAAAAAAGTTTTTATAGATTTTCCCGAAATAATTCTCACTTTCCCTTTATTTAACGTTAAAATCTTTAAAAAAAATTTACGGCAAGCAATAAATCGCCTTGAAGGGTTTTGAGTTATTCGCAAAAAAAGTTAAAAAGCGTGTTTTTCTTCACCATTTTTAATTAAAAATTGGTCAAAAAATATTAAGTTATTAAATACACGTTATACCTCATTTTTTGTATAAAATTAACTTATCTATTGATTTCTGGTGTTATTTTAAACATTAACATTCACACCCTCGAGAAGAACTTTGATTATCTATGCCATTTGACTACTTTTAAAAATTCAAGTCAATTGGTGTAATTATAAGGAATCCCAACAAATTTTGCATTTAATTTAATTGGGCAAATAATATGGTAAACAATAACCAGAAGTTAAGAATTTTTGTTTTAATAGATGATAATTAACCCAAATAAAATTTTGACAGGAATTATATCTTAAGGAGATGTCTTAATTGGGTGATGTAATTTTTTAAAGGTATCATTTTTTTGACAGATATATGTCTTTTTGAAAAGATACCCTTTTTCCCAGGTTATAGATATTTTAAAAATAACTTTTTAGACAAAAAGGTAATCTTTGTCACATATTAATAATACCAACGATAAGTTATTTTTATCTTGACACTGTCCACGAAGTCCTAAAACCTAAGTTCTATGTTAACGAGCAAGTCTTAAGTATTGTCTTAGCAAAAACTATATATTTATTATAGGAACGTATGACGTTCTTGACATTTTTTAAAAGGTCTTAAAACGCCCATATATCGGGATATCATAGGCTATTTAACAAAGAAGGGTATTAATAAGGGCGATCAATAATCAAGGTAATTTAACGCGCGAGCTAATTATAGACCAGAGTCTTTGAAAATGGTGAAAAATGAAAAAATAATAGTAGGATGAAACCCATTGAAAAAGAAAAAAATTATAACAAAAATGAAAGAAAAAAGAATTTACGGGAGATCTGAGGTCGGAAAGTGGAAGGGGGTGAGTTTTTAAGGGTAAAAAACGGTTTATCCCGAATTCCGGCAATACTACAAGTTCTATGGAAAAACGTTGAATGGTAAAGTTGAAGGTAATCAAAACATCTACAACTTTTGTCTATACACTTTTTTCACATAACCCCAAAGTTTTTGTGAAAAATTCGAATAACCAAGTTTTTGTTTTTTTTTGTATTTCTTTTCCAAAAAAAAATTTTTTTCACAAAATTCGGTGACAACACAGCTTTTTATGTCCCAAACATACTGTAATTTTTTTTATTTAAACTATATATTTTTCACCTTATTTTGACTTAATATCGAAAAAGCACCCTAATTTTTAATCGAAAATTCCCGGGTCAAAATATCTGCTTTTATAAAAAAGTCGGTGGGTTTTTTGTTTATTGGAATCTCTACTTTCTGATGGTGTAAAACAAAAATATACACTGCTATGGTAAATGATTACAGAAAATGCAAAGGAACAAAAAAAATCGAATCCAAATTTTTTGTCATCATTATGTACAATTTTGAGCTATTTATTAAAATTTACACTTCCATGACTCGAAAAATGTAAGATTCCATGTTACATTGATAAACGAAAAAATTACGAATTTATAAAACATAAAGATTGCAAAAAATGTTCCTAAAATTCCGAATGTTGCTGCAACGATTTCACGTAAAAAAAATAAAAAAATATAAACTGCCCCTCAAGGGATCGTTCAGTTGGTCTGAGGGGGATGCTGATTTTTTCCTACATTTCTGGGGTTACACTCTACGATTTAAAAAAAAAAGCGGGCCACTCGAATTTTTACGATTTTTTATGGCCGCTTTAGTGACAACTGCGCTCTTATAACGTCGTTGCGGGGTGTTTAGTTGGTCCGAGGGGGTGGGCGGTGTTTTGGCACATTTCTAGAGTGTCTATCTACTATCTAAGAGTATATATCCAGCAAGGTTCGGAAATTTAGGTACATTTTTTGCAATCTTTATGTTTTATGGATTCGTAATTTTTTCTTTTATCGATGTAACAAGGAATCTTTCGTTTTTCAAGTAATTAAAGTGTAAATTTAAATAACTAGTTTAAAATTGTACATAATAATCAATAAAAAAATCGGATTTGAGTTTTTTTTGTTTCTTTGCATTTTCTGAGATTATTTTCCATAGTAGTGTATATTTTTTTACACCATCAGAAAGTAGAGATTCCAACGAACAAAAAGCCCACTAACTTTTTCAAAAAAGCAGATATTTTGACACGAAAAGTTTTGATTGAAAATTAGGATGCTTTTTCGATATTTAGTCAAAATAAGGTGAATCAAAAAAATAACACTGTATAAAAAGGTAAGTTGTCACCAAATTTCGTAAAAAAATTTGTAAAAGATAAAAAAAAAACGAATAATTGGTTATTCGAATTTTTCAGATAAACTTTGGGGTTATGCAAAAAAAAGTGTACCGACAAAAGTTGTAGATCTTTTTAACAACTACAACTTTGTCATATAACTTTTTTTTCGTAGTTTAGCCGGAAATCGAGATAAACCGTTTTCTACCCTTAAAAACTCACCCCTTCCACTTCCCGATCGCCCGCAAATTATTTTTCCTTTCATTTTTGTTATATTCTCTTCCTTTTCCTATGAGTTTTATAATACTATTATTTTTTTGGTTTCAAACTCATCGACCCTGGTCTATAAAAGGTATTTTAATTTTAGGCAACTTACTTGACAGATGTTTTAAGGGTTGCTATTCGAATGAGAATGTTATAATAAAATTCCATGTTTCTTTTGTGTATTTAAGTTGCCTATACGATAATCGTTTATTAATAAAAAAACATGCATTAATAAGGCTATTAATAAATGATTTTGTATACATTAATTTTACTTATAAATAAAAGATCACAAAAACAAATAATGAGATTTTATTTTAAAGTTGTCTACATATATTTTACTTGTTTTTTGTTTTGAAAAATGTTTATTTTTGCCTAAATCGCGAAGTGTTCTTATATGCTTGGTTTGGGAGATCACTTTTAATTTAGTTAAATAATTTAAAAACTTGTTTCCTTTGTTTTCTAATAACTGTTTTTATTTTTAAGGTAAAGTAGGCCAGTCACTCTGCCTAATGCTGAAACAATCGCCATTAATTGATGAACTTTGTATTCATGATGTGAAGCCAACATCGGGTCTAGGATTAGAATTAAACCACATTGATACTAAGTGCAAAGTAACAGCTTTTAGTGGAAAAGATAATTTACAAATCGCCTTGCAGGTAGTATAACTAGAACATGTTTGCCACAGCTCGACAGCGGCATTTATTTAAAATAATCAAATGAGACCAAACTAATTCAATATTTACTTTCAATTCATCTTAGAAAACTGTTTCCTTTATTCCTATTATTGTTTTAAAACTGAATTTTTTTATTTGCAACTAATCAGCAATTTTGTGGATAGGAGAAACAAAAAACTTATTTATTATGAAAAAATATTCTTATTTATTTACACTTGTCTATTACCAAATGATTTATTACCAAAAAATAACCAATATAACAAAAAAAAATGACCAACATAACAAAAATATTCTTATTTATTTACACTTTGCAACAAGTGATTTACTTACTTTATCTATTTATAAATGTGTATATTAAAATATGTGAAGAAATAACGATATTAAAGAAGAATCTAACATTGACTAAATCAATGTTAGATTCTTCTCCACATTTTCTTTTTTTTTTTGAAAATGCTTTTTCCGATATTTTTATATAATAGTCGATCCGTTTGTTCCCCAGTTTTTTTTATAATGCTGCTTAAAGAAATTAAACTGCATATCTCTCTTGATATTGGATCGTTTTAGTTCTTAAGGGTCCATTCGCGCCGCGAAAATTGAATACAAATTGGGGTTCGGAGCATAATGTTTTTCTCAAATCGGTATAAGTTATCGATAATTTTTAAAAACTATATGAAAGCCAACACTTAAATTTAGGCTTCTGCTGTAATAGTTTTTTAAATTTGGATTTAGTTTTTAATATTTCCTTGAGTGAAAGTCACCCTAAAATCGGTTATGTTTAGATACTATTTTTTCTTAACTCGACTTATATTTCAAAAATCCGTTACATCAGAGGCATAGATTATTTCCTTACCTTTAAAATGGTGAATAATTTATGTCATTTAAGTGAAAAATAGTTACCAAAAAACGTTATCTTCTGTAGGCTTGCCATCGGAAAGAACATCGCATTGATACACCGAATTTGGAAGAACCTAAATAAAATATAATATTTTTAATGCGACTATACGAAAATTGTGTGGTAGTGGCAGTTTGTTAGTCTCCGCTCACCGTCTCCGCGTCCTTTCGTCCGACCCCTAAGGTGTAGCGTAAATGCACTCTTAAACAGAATAAAATAAAAACAACAAAAATTCAAGGTTTAAGCAAATAACTACGCAATACTCGAAAGGTCGTTAAATTTAGTTCTAACATAACTAAGTTTAAACTGACTAAGTAATGTAATTAAATTTGGTATATAACAAGTATTTTTATAATATTAATTTTCTTATTGTTACCACGACAAAAAATAAAAAAATGAGCATGATAAATTTTCCAAACTATATCCGTATCTGAGTGACAACTCATATCCTTAAATGCGTTTTGTAGACACTTTTTGATCAAGATTAATCGATAAACTTTTTGATAATATCCGTTGATTTCGTAGAGCGCTGGTTTAATTTGTTTTTTTTTTGTAAATTCAAAAACGGTTTTTCTTTTAAAATAAATTTTGTAATAAAAAAAGTCTTGCTTAGTTATTACCAAAAATTTATATCCATATATTGATTTAGCAACATTGACGTACGTATTTTACAAAAAAAAGGTGTATGTGCATAACATTATTTTTTTGATGTTTAAAGTAAATATATACTTATTTGCAACAATTTTTCTTGTACAGTTTTAATAGTTACTTGCTTTTTACAGAATATTGTCAATACTATTAATAGGGTAATAATATGAGTTTATGTTTGCTTTTACAATCTCCAAAATGCCAACTATTATTATTTTTATTGTTTTCCACAAGTAGTAAAATAAAATATCCAGTTCTTTGTTCACTTTTCTAAATTTATTTTAAGCATTTTTTGTACTATAGATTTATAGCCATTAAAAGGAGATAGTTAAAATGTTTTTTATTTTATTGATTATTTTCTCTTTCGTCTGAGTTATTTTCTATACTGTTCGCCTGATTAAAATGAATCTATCGAAACATTAACAAAAATTAATCCATTAAACATTAACGTTTAAACACGGTTAAACTTATTTGCACACTTTTAAAACTATTTTTAGTATAAACAAAAAATTATATGTTATAAACATATTTTAGATCGCATAATTTTTTGAAAGTGCTACACAGGTTATTTTTCAGTAAAATGAAAAAAAACATATCGTGTGATCTATCAAAACTTTATTTTCTCTTTTATTTGTGGTCTAAGTGTATCCTAATTTCTAAATACCTTTTTGCAACTAACCACAAATAATTTCAGAACATTGAAATAGAATAAATTCAAAGAAGACAAGCATGCTTATATTTTTAAATTTAAATGAAAATACTTAACTTTTTTGTAAGCACTTAGAATTTCCGTTTTTTTTTTTGCTATTCTTTGTTGTATTTCTAATCAATTATGTTTATTTTTGCCAGCCTTTCTTTCTTTGGTTATTTTTTTTTTGTTCCGCTTTTTTTTCTATATATTATGTTTAATAATATATATTTATAATATATCATAACAAGTATTTTTGGGTTATAAGTCACCGCTTCCTTTAACGGCAGCTTAAGTCACTGTTACCTATATTCCGGTGACTTGAAAATCGCCGTTATTCTTATCTCGAATATGTAGCGCGAGCCACGAACGCTACTTCACTCAGCGGTTTTACTCGGGGTGTGCATTCATCCTTTCCCGAATTTGTTAATTGAGATATGGTGATTTAAGCATATTTAAAAAGTTTTCATCTTTACGTTCATGATACCCCTTAAGTTACGGTTCCCCTGGGCTGTAGCCCAAACAACCCATAGGGTTAGTATGGTCCGGCGTTTTGCTGTAAACTTAATAATTATCTTCGAAGAAAAACAAGCTTTATACATTTAACGGTAATATTAATAATTTCATTAAATTTTACTTACGTTCGTCTGACCAAAATTATTTTATCGCATAAAATAATAATTGTATTATTTTGGTTAACCACAACACATATGTATATCCCTAACATTTTAGCTCCCATATTTTTAATTTAAGTTATATATTTTCTTTTATTTTAGAATTCAAAAATTGTTACTGTCCTTGCTTCAGCCCCTGGAATAGATTGTTGTCCACTGGATAAAATGTGGGAACCAAATTCCCAAATTATAAAAGAAATAATAACAGAAGTTGCTCGAAACAGTCCAAAGGTAAAACTTTATCATCGACAGGATATAGTTATTTTCCTAAAAAATGCGCAAAGTGATATTTTTCCGCACACGACTGCCGTTAAACGAACGACGCGAAGCGGAGTTCAGGCAAGTACTCATGTGCGGAAAAATAACTTTGCGCATGCGTTGGGAACAATATTTTTCCTACAAGCCTCAGATAACAACAAAAATAAAATATTTTTTATTGTTGCTTGAAGAAGAAGTCTGACATTATTTGTCAAAATCACCAAACGCCTTATTCTTGCTTGACAATTTATATTCACTTAACTGAAGTATTAAAATTACGAAGACACATCCTTACCTATACGATTTTAAAGTAGTTTTATTTTCCGCACTCAGTGCCGAAAAGTGATACTTTGCACACCCCGTATTTTTTTTTAATATTGCTTTAAATATTGGTTTAAAATAAGGTTTTAAGTACAAATAGTAAGACAAATACTGACTTTTTTTACTTGAACATAAAAAGGGGCAGATCTTATTTAATAATATAAATTACTATGTGTTTTAATAAAAAACTATTAATTAAATACATTTTCCCGTTATTGTTCTTTCTCTAATAATGACGTAACAAATTTATGTCTTAATTAGGGTAATGATATAATGAACAGTAGATAAAACTTTTCCACGGGTAAAAATGTAAATGTCATTTTTCAGATAATAAAAATATGTTTTTTAATAATTTATGATTAAAAATGTTATTACTATTTTTTGTATTATTAACTTTATTATTATTTGTTCATTAAAATCCCACCAAATATTTATTAAACCCTTATAAATAATTCTAAAAAAAATGTTTCTTTATAACGGGACAAAAATAAATTTTAAAAATTAAATGTTGGATATTATTTAATATTTTCTTAAAGCACTAAAGGCACCAAAATATTTTATGGTTATTTAGTGTTCTTTTCCGTTATTTTAGGCTCTTGTAGCAATAGGCACCAATCCTATAAATAGCATTGTTCCTATGGCAAGTGAAATTCTTAAAAAAGGTGGATGCTACAACTCAAATGGCGTTTTTGGTATAACCTCGTTAGATACGGTTAGAGCAAATACTTTTGTAGCACAAGTTCAAGGACTAGAACCTGAGTGTGTTATGGTTCCCATTGTTGGAGGACATTCACCAGAAACTATTATTCCCGTTCTGTCCCAAGCAAAACCATGTGCGGAGTTTACAAATGTAAATACGTAAATATTTTTAAATATATTTTTTTATTTTTAAGTACAGTTTTAAAGATCATACAAGTACTCAAGGTAGTATGAAAAAACAAAAATATATAGACTGGTTGAACCCCTTGGGAAAAAAGTAACACACTTTAAAAAAATAACAAACATATATTTTTTGTAGTTGATAAAATGTTTGGTTAATATAAATCATGTTTTAAAATAATGCTAAAAATTAAACAGGACCATAGTTTTATTTTATCCATTTTTTTAAATAAAAAACTTTTTTTTCGCTATGACTTTTGAACGTATGTAGTGTATTTTGGAATTAAAGTATTTCAGAAGTAATGGAACAGGTAAAAATAGATTTTTTGTACTGTAAATAGTTTATCAAATATTTAACAATATAATTTAATTTTTAAAGTTCCAAAACCCTTAAAATTTTAAAACTGAATATTTCCAAACTTAAATTAATTACATAAGTTATAGAAACTGTTTCCTTGATTTTATTTATAGTATTACTGTAATTTAAATTTTGAAACTATACTTCTAAATACTGAGTATGTAATTTTATTTATATGTTTTTGTCAAAGAAGTTTGAAGGTTTATGGAAGCCCAATGTTATGGCCAATTCGATCAAAAAATGTCCATCCAACTATGAAAATAACTGTCATGAGCGGCCACGACGATCCTGCGCAGTAACAAAATTTCCCAAAATATTGTAATGTGATTCCTACCTACACACAGTTTGTAGGTAGGCAACACATTATCTTTTGACAGAGCCGGAGTGCCGTTGTGAATTAAATGTTTTGTTGTCGTTTGCGCCGTATTAATTTCGATTGTTTTGCCTTGTGTGATTTTATTCTTTGGTTGCAGAGTTTTTAGGATTGATAAGAGCCTTCATATTTTAGTGATTATTGGTTTTTATAATTGTAACTAGAATTTTGGGTTTATTGTTTGTTACTTACAATATCCTAACAAAATGCCTGAAAGTTGTATGGTTTTGTCTTTCAAATCCAAGGGTAACATACCCGAAATACCCCTAATTAGGAAAACAATTCAAAATCACTTTCACAAAACCATAAACTAATCTTGAATTGGGACTTCAAAAATCTTGTCCAGTTTAATACTCCAAGACACAGTCATGTTCGGTGTCGCGAAAAGAAGTTATTTAATCATTTTGGCGTTACTTTTGAGAACAACCTTATCTGACACAAACACATTACATCCATAGCCTCAGCTACTTTAAAAAAGCTTGGATTCCTCTTTCGAGCCAGTAAGTATATCTATCCGTCTAATCTGTATACTCTCTCTCTACAAAGCCATTTCCTACAACTCTTATCATTCTTGGTTCCATTCAAAAAAGATCTGTTCGTCTTATTAATAAACTTACGCTTACAGAAAAGCTTCCTTTTCTTTCCCACCGACATGCTGGAGGGGATATGTTGCATTTTTGTAGGAATTTTCACGGCTTCTGCTCCAAAGAGTTGACAAGTATAATTCCTCTGTCAGCTTCCAACAGAGCAACACGTAGTGTCACTTTTATGCATCCTTTTACAGTCCAACTTAAGAGGTCCCGAACTTTCCACTTTCTGTGTTCCATCATTCCCAGAGTGTCTAGACTGGAATCTGCTAGCCGCAGAAGTTTTCCCTTCTCCAAATATTTAGGTGTAGATAATGCCCCTTTACTACACTTAACGGTACGTTAGTATTAAACCTTTATCCTTGGTGGACTGTCTGACGATATAAAAAAAATCTTATGTAAAAAATTCTATACTTTTTTTTAAATATGTTTATGTTATCTGCATAAGCTAAGACTATTTTATTGTACTTTTATACAAATTATAAATTTATAAAATACATTACACAAACAACCAGTTTAAATTATGGTAAATTTTTACTTTTCTTGACCCTTGCCGATTTTAATGGGTTTTTGCATACAGAGGCGCTGATTGCAAATCTAAAGTAAGTGCTTTTCGTCAACGTTTTATTTTTTAGATATCGATTCTTAATTTACACTATCTTGTCCGTCTTTTATAACGAAATTCGTGATAAGTACATGGCACTATTATACGATGTTTAAAATTTATTTTAAATAATCGTGTTGTCAATTATTTTATTAAGATTTTTGGTAAAACTATAAAACTCCCAAAACTATCAACCATTTAAATAGAAAGCTGTGACGTGGCGCCCTCAATTCTTTCCATGTTAAATCAGATGATATAAAATCTAATATTACACAATAATTTTAAATATTCTATAATAGTTTCGTTTATAAACCAACAATGTTGTGCAAAAAATTAAAAAAAAAACAGTTAACGTAGAGTTAGGCTAAATTTGACATTTAATGATGTCAACTTTATCTATGGTAACAAAGAATTATGGAAGTCCGGACCTACCCTACGATACATTGCGCAAAATCCGCGTGGCCGATTCCCCTATTCCCGCTGCCCTGTACGCCTGGACAATTTTATACTACAGCATTGGTCTTCCATACACTTTTAAACTTCCTTGGTTTTTGTAGGCTGAAATAGAAAATATAACGGCAAGTATTCGACATGCACAAGAGAATATAACAAATTTAAAACCGGGTGAGAGTGGACCTTTATCAAATGCTTTTGCCGCAGCCCGTTTTATCATTTCTTTGGTAAAAGCTGTGCAAGGTAATGTTAGCAAACAAAATGCTATTGTTATATGACTATGTTTAGGTCTAAGAGGTCGGGTTTCATCTGATCCAAAACCTTTGGTGACAAATTTCAATACACAGTCGTTTATGTCACAAAATAAAATAGTTCTAAAGTAATCCTGTTTTGATACGATGGAGTTTTGACGTAATGAATGATCTTTTTCGGCTTTCAACTTCCATATACTTCTTGTTTTTACAGATTATTTACTATTTTCGGTAGTCATTATTTACTCTTTTTTGCAAAATACATTGAAACAAACGCTAAAAACACAAAAAATTAAAATTCCCAAACTCAAAATATCAAGTACATACATATTTCAGTTAGAATCGAAATCCTGTTTACACCATCGTGTCCTCGTACGATTGAAGAAGGCCATACACAAAATCCTGAGAAATTAAACGTATGGGCCAGGATTCGGGGTTTTTATTAAAGAACATTTTACCGGACACTTATACTTACAACTTTTAAAAGAAGCTATTATACATGCAATTGCATCTACTATGGGGAATGATGCTTTTGACTACGATCCAGTTTTTTAGCAGGATGGGGCATCTCCACACTTTTATTTAACTTTAAGACAATACCTAGATGAGGAATTTCCTGGTCGCTGGATTGGGCCTAGAAGGCCTATTGAGTGGCCACCAAGATCCCCGGACCACGCTCCCATTGACTTCTTCTTTTGGGGATATGTAAAGGAGAGATTATTTGCAACAAAACCAGAAAACTTGTAAGAACTACCACAACGAATCACGGGTGTGTGCGCCACTATCACACCACAAATTGTGACAAACGTAAGAGCAGAATTTCAAAATAGACTTTCTTATTGTCAAGAGGTTGGAGGTAGTCATTTTGAATATCTCATAAAATAAAAATTAAAGGTGTTCTTCTAGACTGGTATTTATTATTAATCTCTTATTAATTGAGAACGGGTGACTGTAGAGACTTGCAGTTTGTGCAGCAATGTTTGTTTCTTAAAGGCCTATATTCTATTTAGGATTTTTGGGTGCAACCCCCTGGTGCCACCCTGCAAGGGTGAAAAACTTGTAAATGCGTAAAGAAGTTATTTGCCTTAGTCATATCCTTAAAAAGTATAAAATGAAACATTATATCAAAAGCTGACAATATTCTAAGGTATTTGCATATTATGTAATCTTGTGTTGTTCTAACACGCATGTAAATGTAATATTATTTAGATCATAAATAGTACTTTTAAAAAACATGAAAATGGTTAAACGTAATATATTCTGTGGACATTCCATGTACAGGGTTTTTATTTATATGTTGACACCCACTTACAACAATTTTACTTAAACTTTACTTTAACTAAAAAGGATAGAAAAAATATTCTTGTATAAAAATTTCATAGTTTTTCATCTATTATTTTTTGAGCATAACAAAACAAACAAATGAGCATTAAAAAAATAAGAAAAATGAATACGCTCCACTTTTTTAAATAAATGAAAAAATGATAGTAAAAATCAGCACTGTTTTGGAAAACAAATAATTTATTATAAACTTGAAGAAGCAAAAAAATTACCAGTTTCCAACAAAACATTTTTCTGCACTTGAAAATGTTGTTCCCTAACTTACTATTAATCGCGTTCAAAATAAAATTGGACCGGTTTCTATTAAGTTACATAATTTTATTATTAATTTTCTGTCTTAGTATGTTTATATTTTCTGGCCTTTAATACTTTTATTTTTTAAGTAGCTCTACAACAATAGATCCAGAGTGCTATACCTTCCTAGCCAAAAACCATAATTCTCGTTGAGATAAGGGAAAAAAACATATAAACAAATCAAATCGTTTGTTTTCCAAGGCAGTGCTGATTTTTACTATCAATTGAATTTTTAATTTAAAAACTTAGATATTTCCAATACGGCTAAACAAAATGGCAGCAAACTAGATGTTTGAGAAAAAGGATGAATAGACCTTTTATTCTAAATAAAAATATATAGGGTGTTTCATTTAATAAAGTCAACCAGAACTAACCAGACCTTTTATTCTGAATAAAAATATACAGAATATTTCATTTAAAAAAAATTAACTTATTCAAGTTTCCTAACTTTTTGATGTTCAGTTGTTTCTTTTGCTAATAAATAAAAAACTATAACTATGAAATTTTTATACAAAACGTTTTTATGTATCCTTAACAGTTATCGCTGTAAGTGGGAGTCAACATATAAGTAAAAACCCTGTGATAAGTAAAAACCATGAATAAAAAGATGGAATATCCTTATTTTGTACTTTTTTCTTAAAAGCATAGGCATATTATATAAACTTGTTTAAAATTACTTTATATTTCATTTTATTTGTTGTTTTAGGCTATCCTGATATTGTAGAATCTGCATATGTTAGTTCAAAAGTACATCCGTTTCTTAAATATTTAGCTACACCTATACTGCTAGGGCCTAATGGAATATCAAAAAACTTAGGTATGCCTAAGTTAAGTGACTTTGAACAATGCTTGTTTGATAATGCCGTTCCGATATTGGCTAATGAAGTTAAAAAAGGTAAGAAGATTACACGTACCACTTCAACTCCAAATATTTTATTGCGACTGATATTCGTTACATTAAATTTGGAAAAATATTTGCTGTGCTTCCATTTTAAAAATACAGCATTTTGAGCAAAGAAAAAAAATTAAGCCCTTTGTTCTAGCCAAGGAAGTTTAAAGGTGTATGGAAGCCCAATGCTATGGCCCATTCGATCAAAAAATGTCCAGCCCAGTATGAAAATAACTGTCAGAGTTGGCCCCGCCGATTCTGCGCAATAACAAAATTCCACGAAATAATTTAATGTGTATTGGGCGTGGCACCCAAAAAATTTTCGCCGGCGGCGCAATTTTGGCCTGCGGCGCTCTCCGCCTACCCAGCTTTATGGGTCGCGGGCCACCACTGCTACTTACACACTGATAAATCAGTGTGAAGTTAGCCAACACATTATAATTTTATAAGAGCCGGAGTACCGTTTTTTGGATTGATCAAAACCTTATTATTTTAGTGTTTATTAAATTGTGACTATAATTTTGTGTTTATTGTTTGTTACTTATAATATCGTAACAAAATAACTAGAGGTTGTATGGTCTTGTCTTGCAAATCCAAGGGTAATATACCCGTCTTTTTAACTTTAGGTAAGTATTTTTTATATTTAAATTAGGTGCTTCTTATATGACGTAACGTTAGGTAACCGAATAAATAATAATATATCAATTATGAATAATAGAAAATGAAAATTTCATAGGAAATATTAGTGAGAAAAGTAAGGCAATCTTAACTATCTTTTAGATGATTTCCACAATGTTTGTGTATTTCTGTGGATTATTAAAAAGAAATAAGGTTTACATTTAGGTACTTTTATTTCATTTAATAATTTAGTACACTCTTTTAAAGGATCAAAATTATTGATTACTGGGCATGCAGACCAGGCAAATTTTAATATATACAGGTCCCTCTAATTGAATGAAAGGAAGTACAATTTTGGTACGATTTTTTGGGGCGCTGATTACAAATCTAAAAAAAAATCGGCAATGTTTCGTTTTCGAGATATTCATCATGAAAATTGAAAATCAAACTTACCTTATTTACACTATTCCTCCTTCTTTTTGCACAAAATTTTTGATTTTAACAGTGAATTGGCACACAATATTTCACAAACACCTTTCAAAAACTTTTTTCTATGTTTATTTTACACCTTTTTTACACTTTTATTTTTAAAGCAAATATGGCTGCTGCCTTTGAACTTAAAAGTTCGCAATTTAAGGGAAAAAAGATGTAAAATAAATAAAAATACAAGGTTTTAAAAGGTGTTTATAAAATATCGTGTGCCACTTTAGTGTAAAAATCAAGAATTGTGTACAAAAAGAAGAGAGAATATAGTGAAAATGAGGTTAGTTTAATTTTCAACTTTGATGATGAAGATCTCGGAAACGAAACGTTGCCGAAAAGATATTTTCCTGTATACCAAATTTGATCAAAATCGGAAAGGAGGCAACTTTCGAGATAATACCATTTGTTTAAAAATAAATTAGATTTTTGGTTTCCTAATCTTGCATTATCAACTTTTTAAGCTCGACATACTGTACACACATAATATACTGTTACAATGGATACTCAGGTACCAAAGATTACTAAACATTTTTAACCACTGTTATTCTGTCTCATGAATGTTTGTTATTAGTGAAAAGTATATGCCTAAAAAGCAGTTATAAAAATTTTCACTTTTTAATGTACAACCAGAATCTTAGGATTAGATTAAACTCATTTACACTATCTTGCCCTTCTTTTATCACAAAATTGGTGATAAGTACATAATACTATCATACAATATTTGAAATTTATTTTAAAAAATCGTGTTTTTATTTATTTACAAAGATTTTTGGTAAAAATACAAAACTTCCAAAAATATCGACCATTTAAATAGAAGGCAGTAAAGTGGCGCCATCTATTCTTTCCATATTATATCAGATGATATAAAATCTAATATAACACAATAATTTTAAATATTCTAGATAGTAGTATCCTTTAATAACCAACAATTTTGTGCAAAAAATAAAAAAAAAACAGTGAATGTTGGAATTTGACATTTGATGATGTCAATTTTATAGATAGTAACAAAGAATTATGGAAATTCAGCCCTGACCTACTATTCATTGCGCAAATTCCGCGGGGCCAACCCCCCTATTCCCGCTGCCCTGCACGCCTGGACAATTTTGTTCTACAGTATTGGGCTTCCATACACCTTTAAACTTCCTTGGTTCTAGCCTACAAAAATATACAAGATTTTATTCAAAACTATTGACTCAGATCTGCTTCTGACTAAATCGGTAAAGTGATTCTTAGCAGCCGATTAAATGTCAAGTAGAAAATTTAAGTCGCAAAATCTGCGGTTAAGGTAGTATTAATTAATTAGTTTCAAATATTTTATAGTAGCAGATATGAAACTGTTTAATGCTTGTTCCATAAAAACTATTTATTTACTATCTAAAAATGACACGATTTTCAATATTTTTGACGAAATTATTTCAATGAACATAATTTTTGCAATTTTAACCTATTTTGTGAAATACTCTGTATTGTAGCAAAAGGATTGTCGTTAATGAAAGTTTTAATTAACTTATGCCATTAACGGACCTATATTTTTCCAAAATAATGTAAAGTTTTTGGGTAAAATTAATTTTACTATTAAAATGATCTAGTTACAATATAACATTCAATGACTATTTTTTTAGTTTTTTGAAGCTCTAATAAATTATAAATTATAAGTTTTATTTTGTAAATATTCTACTTCACTTATTAATTGAACGAAAAACTAAACTGATGAACGTTTTTATAATAAATTACGAGTATCCAAAATTAAAGAAAAAACACAAAATACTGCAACGTAGCAAACGACTGCTGTTATTAATTCGTTTAAATTGGCTGACCATATCTTACCATATTAAATAGAAATTTGAAAGGAATTATTGCAGTATTGTCATTTTTGGCTAGTTTTTACCAAAATTATTATTTTTTGCTTTTGTTCGAACGTGGCGGCCATTTTACAAGTAGAGTCTATTTTTGGCGACTTTCAAAATTTATATTAACATACAATCTTTTTAACAGTCCTGGCAAATAACGTTTCAAGAATTTTATTTTTTTCAATCTCCATTTTATTTTGTTTTCTGACTACCAAATTAAAAGTGTATGGTACAACAAAAGTACGGAAAGACCGCTCACCGGTCTAATGACGGAGTTGGCCACATACCACGGAGAATGACAAGAAACGACAGTCGCTAAATGACCAACGTCATTGATCTAGAGTTAGGCTACCGCGCAAATAATTGTGTAATATTATTGGAAATTGTAGCTAAAATCTCTATTAAAATTATAGGTGTTTTTATAAAGAAATGTTTATTGTTGTTACCAAAACAATAAACGTACTTGTAAAGTACTCTTCGGATATTGGTATTTTGTAATTCAACTCTTTGTGCGGAAATTAACTGGAGCTATAGCACATTACATAAAACGTGTTTTTTACCAGTAAATAAGAAATAAGGTCTACTGTTAAAATAAAAAATGTGGAAATTTAGTGGCCTAGCAAATATATGCTAAAATTTTTCTTTTCGTAGTTAATTACCAAGATATTATTATTTTTAATTTGTTAGTATAATTTAGGTGTGAAATATTCTTGGCAAACATCTCGTTATTCTTAAATAACCGAAAAATGTTTCTTTGTACACAAATTTTTAAAGGAAAAAAATTACGTACTCGCAGAAAGTCTTGGATAATAATCCAAACTCTAAATAGATTATGGATTATAATTTAACTAAAATAATATTTAGACAATATAAGAAATAACACCTTAAAATCAAGTTGTGTAAACTTTGCAATAAACTGTCATTTTTACGTTTATTTATAGGCGAGAAATCTGTAGGAGTCTATGATCCTCCACCACCCTGTGATCCTTGTGCTCCACCAAGAGTAACTCCGTGTCCTCATGATTGGTGTGAAATTAGAAAATAGGAAAAGTTTTCTGTTAACATAATTCTTAAAGTATGGCATTATTTTAATGTGGTTTATATATAAAGTATATTGATGTAATAACCCTTTTTAATATATGTTATGTATTTTTAAAATAAAAATGGCTTACATTTACAACTTAATTAATCTGTAATTAAAATTTCCTTTGTTCCATACAATTAGAGTTTTTTTTATTACTTACTGGCACTTCTCATTTAAAATTATAACCAAAAGTGACTTAAAGGTTTTTGGTGGCTTTATATTAAGCGTTAGGGTACTTATTCTAGTAGTATTATCTACAGAGTGTTCTGATAAGATCGTCCTCCGGCGATACCTCGAAAACCCTTCATCTCATAGCTTTCGAAAAAAATATTTATTGTAAAACGGGCTTTAGAAAATGTTGGAAATTATTTTTTAGTTTTTAATTCTGCCGCTAGAGGGCGTAACATTAAAAACAAAATTAAAAACACGGAATATTTAAAAATATGCCATATTAACTTATGTAGCTGAAAGTTTTTTCACAAACTATAAAAAATAAAGAAACTCTCCTCTTTTAAGCGTTTTTCCCTAACTTGTCAAATATAGGGAGGGGGAAGGAGCGAATGTACATTTGAAAAAAATTGCATAACTTTGTTTCGGCTTAACCGATTTTGATAAACTAGGTTTTGTTTGAAAGATCTATTATTAGAGCTTAAGATAAAATATTGGTATAATAAATTTATTTTTTTGTTTTATCCCCAAAGACTGACTTGTGTCAAAGCTATAAATTTTGTCCATTTTTTCGAAAACTTTAAATACAATGGTATTATTATTATTAGCCCATTAGAAAGATCTTAAAAAAGTAAAGAAACTGGTGAAAACCGCATTTCAATATCTTAATTAATTCTCCAGTTATTGTCGAAAAACTACATTACTAGTATCCTTTCCTATTTTAGGCTCTCAATGCGGCGTTTTTATCGAAAGTGCCGGGACTTTAAAAATCATAGAAAACAGGGATGTCAAAAAATAACAAGTGCATTGTTTGTCAAACGTGATAATTTTAAATTTAGTTCTTGTTTATCGCAGTTCATCGTTATTATTATTAGTATAGTGTTGTTAATCGTTATTAAGTAATTTTAAATTATGTCTTATTTCATCACCGAGGCATACGATATGCTCGCCGTTTATTTAGAATTTTTTTTAAATGCCTCTATTGCGGCGAGACAATATGCCATAGGGTATTACGAAAGACGGCATTTTAATAAAAAAGTGTTTAGGCGTTTGACAACCTGTTTAAGAGAAACTGGAAATGTGCATCCTATTCCAGCACAATGAAGATACATACAATTATGCTGTTATAAAATTGATAATAAAAAAATAATAAGAATATTATTGATACTATTTAATATTTGCAGAGAAACAAATGGTTTTTGTTGTCATGGCATTCTCGATAAAAACGACGCGTTGTTTATCTGACAACTGCAAATAGGAAAGGAGCAATGCAGTTTTTCGGCAATAACTCGAGAACCAATTAAGATATACAAATGCGGTTTTTACCAGTTACTTAACTTTATATGCTCTTTTTAATGGGCTTATAATAATAATACCATTATATTTAAAGTTTTTGAAAAAATTAACAAAATTTATAACTTTGACACAAATCAGTCCCCAGGGATAAAACAAAAAAAAAATTAATAAAACCAATATTTTATCTTAGGCCCTTAAAAGCTCTTTCAAACGAGACCTAGTTTATTAAAATCGGTTAAGCCGAAACAAAGTTACTCAATTTTTTTTAATGGACATTGGCTGCTAACCCCTCCCTATATTTGACAAGTTAGGGAAACAAGCTTAAAAGAAAAAAGTGTCCTTATTTTACATAATTTGTAAGAAAACTACCAACGGCATAAGTTAATATGGAATATTTTTAAATAATCAGTGTTTTCAATTTTGTTCCTAGTTTTACGCCCTCTAACGGTGAAACTATAAACCTGAAAAAAATTTCCAGCATTTTCCAGCAAGTTAAATATAGACAAAAAGTTTATTGGGCATAAGACTTGAGAACCTCTACCAATATAATATTATATTACAGTAGGGCGAACATACTGCTTTTTACTTCTTTTTACTTACTTCAAAATTTCGCTCATCGCCGCCAGACGTGGTATGGTAAAACTAGCCATTCGAAATTGACAAACCCTTGAACTAATGGGTGGACATTTTTCCTTTGTGAAAAGGTGTTTGATTTGAGTTTTTTGAATATCATGGCCATATTAACATTTTTACACATATTTTTTACAGTTATACAGTTAGTTATTTTCATATTATATTTAATATCCCAAAATATTTAAATATTATTTTTTACAATTTTAAAATGTGTATATGATTTTATACATTTTAGGGGATGAATGTACCCCCTTGTAGGGGTAGTTTGTTTAAAAGTGAACTTGAAAAATCTAAGAATGGCTGTTTTATACACTTGGATTAAAAAATACGAAGCTAAAACTTTTTTAGGAAAAGCTAACATTTTATTTAATTTTCCTGTTAATTGGGCTGTTTTTGCCCTTCATTTTAGGGATGGTTTATTATCAAAACTTACTCTAAACGATGCCGATGACTAAATGTTAATTAATATCATATTTAAAATATCCTAAAACATCTAAATATTTTCTTTATAATTTTAGGTTGTATATGGTTTTCTACATTTTGGGGGATAAATATACCCCCTTACAGGGGTGGTTTTGGTTAAAAGTGAACTCAAAAAGTCTAGGTACACCTGCTTAAGTGTGGTTTTACCCTTAGAAAAGGGTGGTTAATTATCATATACATTTATTTATTTCTTATTAGACATGTGTTGAAATCTTATTTTTTTTGCAATTTTTAAAGTTTCAAATGATTTTATATATTTAAGGGGATGATTGCACCCCCACATAGTCCATGGTGGTTGGTTTACAACCTTCTAAGGAATAAAGATGTAATATTTCATTTTTCCAAGGTCCATTCGAAAAAAAAATTGCAGTGAGAGTAACTTTTAATACCACTGCTATTTTCTCAGTCTTTAGATTTAGCAACTTTCCAACCCCTAAATAGGGGTGACTTGAAAATTTGCAAAAAACGAAAAGTAATGCTCATTCTATTTTTTTGCGACAAGTATTTGGTATAAAATACATACTTGTATGTCTTTTCCCCACCTCTCTGTGAATTGTGAATAAACAAGCAGTTTTTGAGTGATTTTTGCGGTCACTCTTTCAAGTTTCTACTTTTACAAAAATTTCCCTATAATTTAGATAAGTCAATGAGTCAGTTACTTAGTAGTAAATTGGAAGATTTATAAATCAAATAGCTTAGAGATGACTTGACAGTCCTTTCTCAATTTTTTCACGGCGAATTAAAATACTTAACTGAATTTATACCTTTATGTGAAACGAGACCGAAGCTATGATACGCCACTATATTCTACTGTTGATTTTCTTTAAATGGTGGTTGAAAACTCAAAGTGTTTTTATATTAAAATACTGTTCCCAACATCTTTTAATAACACAGGCCCACAAAAAAATAAAAGTGGTGTGTGCTGGGTATCGGACTAAGATTTTCTGGCGTATTTTTTTCCGCTATAAACACGAATCTAAAGTCCAAATTGGGGGGTCAAACAGCAAAAAATCAAGAAAAACCCAAAAAACCGACACGGCACATTTACGAGCAGAAACCTGCTATCATAGAATGTTTGGACTCCGACTATATAGAGTATAAGAGATACAAAAAATTTCATAAAACATAAAATAGAGCTTTTCAAATTTTCTATATTAAAAGTTATATAAACATTTTTGATAAGATAAATAATAAAGAAGATATAAACGGAAAGATAATTTTGACAAAACATTTTAGTCCAAAAAAGAAAAAAAAATCCAAAAATAAAAAAAAATTTTGTCCAGAGGTATACCTTGAAAAATCTTAAAATTCGGTTATTTGATTATAACTCGAAAAATATTGCATTTAGACGAAAAGGTTATATAACCTAAATTAAAGTTCGTATAAAAATACATGGTTTATGTCATATTAGGTTTCGTGTATCTTTTATAGTTTTAAGATATTGACTTTTAAATTAAATAAAAAACCGTTAATATCTAAAATTACGCCTTTTCTCGATTTTTTGCTGTTTGACCAACAATGTTGACTTCAGATTCGTTATCAGGGGGGAAGGTAAAACAAATGGATTAAAAAAGAGGACAAATATATTAACACTAATAAAATAATTATTTTTTAAAAACCTTAGTGCTATCGTGCATTTTAAAATATACAGAAACAATAAATTTTACAATCAGCATTTTTTTACCTTCTATACAAGTTTTGAAATACTTATTTATTTTATTTAGAAAAACTTTTTTCTCCCGGGTCAGATTTAAAGGGGTGTTGCGTTTCCGCGGAAGGTGAAAACTTTACCATTTCGCGAGGCAAGGCGAGCATTTTTGTGGTCGAATAAATGAGATTCGTCGAACCAGGAAGTCAAGCGCTAAATGGATACAGACCTTAAAAGTAAAGAGAGTAGCAAAATATACACATCAAAATTATCTAGGGAACAAGAATGGAATTTGTGATACTTTTTAAAGTGATTTATTTTCATTTCTCGTTTTTTTTTTTGCTGAATTTTCTTATAAATTCTATTTTTTGTTGGTAGTCTTCAACAAGGAAGGCTTCAGACAAGTCAGAGAAATATTCAAAGTATATAATCTACCCAAAAAGTTATAAGAAAATTTGATTCTTGTTCCCTAGACAATTTGGATGAGTGTATATAATTAAACTTCTGTGGCTGATAAGAAAAACTATATTACAACAATATAGGTGCTTTTTCACATTTTTGTTGCAAATATCCCTTTTTTGTCAAAAAGGATTGCATTAACGGTTTTATTACCAAATACTATAAAAAAAGGTACGACATAAATATTTATAGAAGAAAGCATACAGATTATTATAATTTCTATCATATATTTTATGCCATTCACAAAGCAACAGGCTTTTTTGAAAATTATTATGCGTTATCTAAAAAGCGATAATCTTTAAATCCAATAGGGTGATTTTCGTTTGATATTTTATTTGTTGACAATTCAAAAGCACTAAAATCTCACTGCTAGAGACATAAAAATAGTCAACTTGAGCAAAAAATGCGCATAATTACAATATTCATGCCCAATTTATTGATACGTCATTTAGAATTTAAGAAATTTTCTAATACTTTTAAAAAGATCAAATAAAATCGGTAAAGGCTGCTCGGGCATGTTTTTTCAGTGTTTAATTTTTGTATTTTTACATTACTAAACATTTCAATATTACCGCATTTGCAAACTTATATCCCTTTTCTAGGGAAGCTGTCATATTTATACGTTTTTTAATTATTTAATTTAGTATTAGATCTGTTATTAGAAATTTGACTAGATCAAAAAAATCAGGCTTTTTAATCCCTATCGTATCGGCATTTTATTCAAGACGTAGGTTTTTACTATTTTTTTTTTAAATCTTTTTATTCTTAAAATAATAACTTTTTCTAATGACATGAAAACGTAACGTAAAGAATTAAACACATTTTTATTTTTTTTTCTCTTATTACTTTTTATGAAAAAGATTGTTAAGATTATTAGAGCATTTCAAAATTTAATAGAAGTTGCGCATTTCCAAATAAACTGTAATAAAAAATGACAGAAAAAAACAAGTACATCATCCGCACTATACAAAAATACATTTTAAAAAATACATCTATTGCATATAAAAAATAAACAATATATTAATTATTATAATTTCGTTTTTTATCCTTTACTGTTTTTTACAAAACAAATGAATAATTGAATCCACTTTAACTTTTTTGAGTATGTCATATATTTGATGGTTTTTAATTTGTCGATGTAAAACACAAATTCAGTTTTTGGTCTGCAAAGTTTTTTTTTTTTTTTTTTTGTCTTTCTGAAACGGGTGCATCTTTCTTATGCAACTAAATATAACATTGCAAATACAGATTATCCAGGATTGTTTATAACCCCTTTGGAGATTATTTTTTTAAATATTCAAAACAATAATAATTATATGAGATAATTAGGTGTTTTTTAAATTTTATAGCTTTTTAAATAGTTCACATTTTTTCTGATGCAACAAAAAATCTCATTGCTGTCAGCTAGTTTTGTAGTGTTTAAGAAAAAAACATGATAATTTTTGTGTATAAAAGTAGTGTTAAGCATTCTAAAAATCAGTTGAGGTGAATCTGTGGGTACTTCAAGATGAAAACTGGGTTATTTTTGGTTCCGTTGGTATTAGCCAGTATAATACAGGCAGCTCCACGACAGAATCACAAAGAAGGTGCTAGCTGGAGTCCATCGCAAAATGCAGCATCGCAACAAGATGGTCAACAAGCTGCTCAACAAGCTATTCAACAAGCAGTACGACAGGCATCTCAGTCAGCTGTTCAACAGGTTGCCAACCTACAATCTCCTCAACAGTTTGCTCAACAAGTTATCCAAGAGGCTGCTCGACAAGTAGCTCAGCAAGTAGCTCAACAAGCTAGTCTACAGTCTGCACAGTCCTCTATTGAACAAGTAAACCAACAACTAATTCAACAAGCCGGTCAACAAGCTGCCCAACAGGCAATACAACAAGGGGCACAACAGGCTGTTCAACAAGTAGCAGGACGAGTAACTCAACAAGCCGCTCAACAAGCTGCAACAAACGCTGCACAACAAGCCGTTCAAGTTGCTTTTCAATTAGCTCGTCAACAAGAAAATTTATTTAGTCCACAAAATCCTTTTCAGCTGGTAGTACAACAGGCACGTATTCAACAAATTGCACAACAAGTAGCCAGACAATTCGCACAACAAGCTGCAAATCAAGCTAGTGAACAGGCTTTGCAAAATATCCAACAAATTTGCCAACAAGCCACACAGACAATTATTCAGCAACTTACCCAAATTGCACAGCAAAATGCGCAACAAGCCATACAACAGACTTTACAAATTCAAAGGGCTTCGCAACAACAAAACCAACCTTCTGTAACAGCCCAAGTACTTGCTGCGCAAGCTGCTCAACTAGCCATTCAACAAATGGTTCAAGCCACCCAACAAATTTCCCAACAAGCAGCGCAAAATGCTGCCCAACAAGCAGCTCAGCAAGCTTCTCAACAAGCTTTACAAGTAGCATTTCAACAAATAAATCAGTTAAAACAACAAATAAGCATACCAAGCCCACAACAAGTAGCTCAAGCTCAGCAAGCCGCACAAAAAATTGCCCAACAAGTTGCTCAACAAATCGCTCAACAAGCTGCTCAACAAGCCACTCAACAAGCTACTCAGCAAGCCAGTCAACAAACTGGAACTCGAGTCAGCCAGTCTTCTTTCTCTGGCTTCCAACAATCCAATGTTCAGCAAGTTGCACAGCAAATTGCCCAACAAATAGTCCAAAGTGCCCAACAGCAGCAACAGGCCCAAACTCAACAGGCTATTCAACAGTTGCAACAACAACAACAGACAAGTCTGCAACAATATCCCCAAGGACCACAATCTCCTGCCGAACAAGTTGCTGAAGTAATTGTTCAACAATCACAGCAATCACAAATTCAACAGGCTATTCAGGTAAGTAAAATATAAAATAAATAATATTTATTAAAAACCTAAGTAAATGTATTTTTAAAATGTGTAGAAGTAAAATAGCACAGTTTGTCTGTTTAGTTTTTGATATTTTTTGTATATAAAATAAGACTTTTACAAAATTTTAAATCTTTCAAAATATTTGCAACTTAACACATTATAACGAAAACTTTTGTTTTCCTTAAGGTAGGTAAAGCCGATTTTTAAAATCAGAAATGAACCTATTAATTCATAGTTACCAAATTCTTGGACTTTTATAAAAGCACAAAATAAAAGTCAGTATACATATTTAAACATGTTAATATTTTTTAATAAATTATGTGTGCAAATAAAAGATTAAAGAAGATTATTTTATTGAAGCGTTATTATTTTGTGACATCATGATACATTTAAATTATGTAATATATTTTACAATTTAACAAAAATTGTAATATGATTTAAAACCTTTTTTTGTTACAAAACAAATTATGTTAAACCACTATTCTAGTAACTATATTAAGTAAAGGGTTCCTAAAAGCCTTATTTATCTCAATTTTTTGGTTTTTATAGCTAACTTAAATTTTATTATCATAATTTTAACAGAAATCTTAAAAACTAACTGGACATAAGTCATAAACTAAACTCGTTTCAGCAACTTCAACAAACTCTTCAAGCACAACAACAACAACAGCAGCCGCAGCAACAGCCACAACAACAACAGCCACAACTACAGCAACAACAACAAAATCAGCAACCCTTTTCTAATAACCCAGTTCAGCAACTTCAACAGACACTTCAGGCTGCAATTCAAGCTCAAATAGTGTTACAAAGTGTTGAGTCCCAAGCTAATCAAAACTCAGCTGGACAAGCAACTGCTAGTGCTCAGAACGCACAGAAATTCCAGGCGCAGATTCAGCAGCTAACAGATCAAAATAATTTGGCAGAAACCCAAATGTAAGTTTGTTGTTAATGATTTACTTTGCTTTAAAAACTTTTTTTTAAAGTAATAAAACTATGATTTACTATTCCTAAATCCCAATGGAGTCAATTTGTATAAAGCCATGTGTATCGTTTTTTAAATTTGGCTAAGTTGTGTGTACCTTGAAAGTAACTAAAGATATATTTAGAAGTGTACAGTATTTTACAGAGGTAAACAATTGGGTCTTTTTTTTAAAAAGACTGCTTTAGTACCATTTTATATATAGTTTTACTATAAAAACACAAGCAGCTTAAAATTTAAAAAATCATTATTAAAAGTTACAGTGAGCAGCACTACATAATATGTAACTTTTTGTAGAGCAATTAGCCAAGCAGAAAATCAAGCTCAACAATTCCAACTACAAAGCCAATTTTTAAAACAGCAAAGTCAACAATTACAAGCACGTCAAGCTGTTGCTCAGCAACAAGTCTCTTCCCCTCAACAAACTGCACAATTAAAACAAGCCCAACAACAATTACAACAACAAGAACAACAACTCGTTCAACAACAATTAGCACAACAACTTGTTATTCAGCAATTGCAACGGATTTTATTAGACCAAGAAAGTCAGCTAGAACAAGATCTTGTTGCCCAACAAGTGCAAGAACAAATGTCCCAGTTTACTAATAATGGACCCAGTAGTATGCAATAAACGACAAAAATTTTTGGGTAAGAATTTATCAATAGACTTAATATAGTTCATCTTGGAACAGTTTATGAATTATTATCCAAATCGATAGTTATGTTATATAAGGCCTTATAAAAATCTTATGTGCTTATATTTACAGCAACACCGCTTATTAATATATAAGCAATAGCCAACAATTAAATTTATAACAAAGTTTCGTAAAAAAAGTATACATAAGTTTACTTCTTTGTTTTGCAGAATTACTTCAACCCTCACCCTATGCCGAAAGCCAGCAAGTCTTTAGGATGTGACTGATTAGAATGTAGTATAACCTTTCCTTTTAATATGTAGTTAATTTATTAAAAGAAGTAAAGAATATTAAAATACCAAATCCGTTTTGACTTTTTTAATCCTATTATTATTAGTTAGTGGTTTTCATCATACCGTTAAATTTTTCCCAGAAACTTTGTAGTTAAAGTGTAGTTTTTCAAAATTATTTTTCTGTTTGCTGTATAGGAAGGCTCAAAAGCTTACGCCAGCCTGTTTTTACAAAAATGAATTACTAGCATTTATTTATCATATTTAAAATTTAACTAAGCCTAGTTACTCTGCAAAAGAAAATATAAGAATTTTTCGCAAAATTACTTAGAAAGTAATATATTCTTACGGGCCATGTCTCTTTTTCATGTTTTATTGTAACAAAGCTATTTCGTGAAAAAACTATTTGTCCAGTTTTTGCTTTTATTTTTTTAATATAATATTTTCTACAGAACACTTGCAAAATTCTAAGGTCTAAAAATGTATTTTTAATTATTTTATATTATTAATTAGAAAACACATAAAACCCGCTAAACTTTTAGTTGTAGAGATTCAAAACAAAGATTTAATCTCTTGCATATTATTTTCTAAAAAATATACATACAATTCAGATTTAATTTTATTTTTGCCAATAATATTGCTTAGTCAGATGACATTTTTAGAAGTTAAATAGAATATTTTAGTTTTTTATAACCATCTTCGATTTCTTTTTAATACAAATCTAAATTTCCTCTTTAGTTTTTTTAAAGTCGTCTTATCTCTACAAAACTATAACATTTACATAGGAAAATGTTTTTAAAATTATTGTATTTTTCTGGGATTCGAATTCGGCCATTTCACTTTAACAAAAATTAATTGTTGAACGGGCCGGGATTTCCATGACTAGTACCAGTACGGATTAATAAATTGTTTCCTATTTTAGTTTAATTCGTAATGCAATATTTCAAATGAACCACAAATTTAGCGCTGTTTCAAATAAGATTGAATACGCTTTACCAAAAATTAGAGGTTCTTAATACTTGAAAATATTATTTTTGTAGGAAACTGTACAGGGTCTTTGATTATATTTATGTGGCATCTAGAGCATTTATTTTTGAAGACAGAAAAAAATTTGTTATATAAAAATTGTAGGTTTTTTTTCATATTATCTTTTGAAATTATCAGTAAAAAATATCGCAATAAAAAAAATAAAAAATTTAGGCAACTTCAACTTTTTTAAATGGAACACCCTATATATTATGCGGTACAACGAAAGATCTTTTTTTCTGATTTCAAATATATATACATTGATGATATTTGGATAAACCATTTTTGAGATATTATAGCTTAAAATATTATTAAATTGCAAAAAAGTTTTATATTAGTATCAAGAAAGCCATGAAAACAATAAACTTGTTATTTTGCTGAATTTGGTGAGAGTTTTCTCTGGACCAATAATGTTAATTTTTGTAATTAAACATTCCTGCTATAGTGAAGGAAGACTCGTCGGTGAATAGAATTTTATTTAAAAATTCTGGATCCTGCTGCATATACCTAACTATTTCCAATGCATACTCGGGTCGGTCCTGCATGTTTGGTTTTGAAAGATTCTGGACAGACATACATTTATAAGGATGAAATTTGTTAAATTTTAAGGTTAAATAAATTTTATAATCTGTTTCATTAAGTTCAGATGCCGCATCCGAGATTGATATTTTAGGATTTTCTAAAATTATTAGAGGTATTTAGTGTTAATCCTATAGAAAAAGAATAATAATTATCCTGGAAAATACAAGGATATCCAAAACTTCGTTTTTATTTCGTGCTACATATTCTTTATTTTTAAGCTTTTTCGTTCAATAAAATTTCTTATTTTGTATTTAACAGTACCCGTTGTTAAGGATATAATAAGTAATATTCCCTTTGCACTGTCGTCACATTATTATTGTTACCATAAAAAAGACGCATAATAGCGATTTTTTGTTTTTTTTTGAGTAGTCCTTCGACAAGAAAGCAATATAAATAATTATTCTTAATAGTTAAAATGATAAATGATAAACTTCAACTTTTTACAATATCGAGACGTCAAATTTATTAAAACAATTTTATTGTTTTCATAGCTTCCTTGATACTAATATGATTTTTTTCAATTTATTTTTGTTTTAATACTCAAATTTATCCAAATATGATGTTTATAATATTCAATTATATATATATATATATATAAAAAATTTTATATATATATATATATAATATATATATGAAAATATATATATATATATATATATATATATATATATATATATATATATATATATATATATATATTTAATCAGAAAAAAAAGATCTTTTATTGTAGCGCCTAATATACAGAATGTTCCATTTGAAAAAATTGAAGTTGCCTATATTTTTTCATTTTTTTATTGCGATATTTTTTTACTGATAATTTTAAAAGATAACATGGACAAAAACCTACAATTTTGATAAAAAACATTTTTTGTATCTTCAAAAATCAAGGCTCCACACAACATATGTAAACTTTTAAAAATAAATATCTTTTGAACAAAACGATAAAAAAAATTTAGTTTTTTTTTTAGTTTTTTAATACCCTAATTTACATTGATTAGTTTTTAAAAAATATCGTAAGTACTGTTTTCGAAATATATTCCCAAATAAATGCACGGTTTTCATACATGACAGATATCGACAGTGTTAATTATGCACAATTTGATTGTTAATATCTCATTTCACAGATGATAAAAAAAAAATAGTTTTTTTTTGAATAGATAAAAGAAACTTTTATTAACCCTATATTTTAATTTCATTTAATTTTTAAGCAAAGCCGTTTTACGAGTTAACTACCTTAAGGACAATTATTATAAACTAAAAACTGATATTCTACTAGTGGATAATCCAGAAATAAGTCCTGAGGAGTTGCCTATGTTGACAGTCTGCACAGTTTTTTATGCTTTTATATCTACATAAAAAATATGCGTAAGAAGACTTAAATTTTCGATTATACCTATTATGTCTAGTTTTCCAGGTTTTGTAGCTTATATTTTTAAAAATGTATATTAGTATATCAAAGTATTAATAGAACTAGTTGCTTGAACAATTATTACATTAATTGATGATTGTCTACTTATACATTGTCTACTCAATTTTTGAGTCTTCTTTAATCTTTGGAACCATCCATAAAGGCTTGTTGAAGCCTAATTACAAGGTATACTCTGGATGCCGGGTTTTTAGGTGTTTAACCCATTTTTCCCAGTTACGGCAACCTTGTCAAAGTACCGAAAAATACAGATATTTAGGTTTTAGATAACGGAGTAGTGTGAGTTCGCACGTCATATAAATAACTACTATCTTCGGCCAAGAATCGAATCCACAACGCCCGCGTGATAGACTGGCCACTATGATATTGAAGGTGTAAGTGTATCTGTGAAACTATGAAAACACAAATGCTTGTCTGTTAAGTATTTATTCATTTGTCAAGTTTCGTAAGTAGTTCTTAAAAAGATTCAATAATTCTAGAAAGAACACCAATGCAAATACGTTTTATCTGTTTTCATTTTTCAAGTTTCAGAAGAAGTTCTATAAATATTTTAAAAAGAAAACATCTCCAACTACAACTTGTTACTGATATCGTAGGCATGGTTGCTTGGTTAGTTGGTTAAAGCGTGGTCGCACAGCAGCGTTTTGCACTGCCTACTGAGTTACTGTGTTCTCCTTTTTTTTTGAGGCCTGTTTTCCCTAATAAGATTTACCAGATTTTTACCAAGATATTCATGTGAAAGAGGGTCTCCACAGTTATGTATTTTTGTATTTGTGAAACTGTTTTCTGCTCCTCCACGCAGAACTTGAATGTTGTGGGACTGTTGTGTTTGTCCATTTTTTGCAAATATTTCCTTAAATGACAGTGACCTGTCACCTGTCCTACTACTTGCCTTATCTCAGTGCGCCCCAGACGGACGACCTCAGCTGTTACATCCTTAGAGGGGTCACCTAGCGTATCCTTGGCAAGTCTTTGATCAAGTAAAGGGACTTAATTACACTGTTGGTTTTTTAATAATCCCTTCAAAAGCTGATTCCAAGGATTGTAGTTGGTTAGAAAGAAATTCTAAATCAGATTTTAAAGAAAGCATTAACAAAAGGACCTAAAATTTTCTTATGTTTAAAGTTAAGTCCAAGTAAGGTATAAAAATATTTTTTTGTCATATTATTTAAACGTTTTTGAAGGGATGTTTATTTCTAAGAGTTTGTTGGGTAGTTTTTGATCTAGATCGTTCCACGTCGTGTTCTTTGCAATATTGCTATGTTTTATTAAAGTTTGGCTTCTTAGATGAGAAATAATGTAATTTAAACAATAGGTAGTTAAGTATATCTAGCCAAAAACACTTATGTAAAATAAAGGCCATGTTCAAATCCAAAAATATCGGCCTCTAAAATTACTTCTGTCCACCATTTTGTTCCACTCTTTTTTGACTTGGCAAGTTTTTACTATTCTGTCTGTTTAAATCTTTTTCCATTAATACAGACAATTTTTTTTTCATTAATACATCAGATTAGTAAAAAACTTACCAAGTAAAAAAAAGGATATGGAACAAAATTGTGAACAGAACGTTGTCTAACTCTAAATCTCAGTACTTTAAGAGGCCGAGATTTTTAAATAGAAACATAACCCTTCTTTACATAAATATTTTTGGTTAATCTCTACTCTTTTTTCGGAGTTCAGTGAATGGAAAAAATTTGGGGCGGATTTCATGCCTGTTTTCTCAGTATACCTTGCTCTCTAGGTAGAACTTAAACATTAGACTGAATGCAAAATGCAGAAAATACTCATTTTAATGTCCCTTAAATTGCACCTAATTTAGGGTTTAATAGGTAAATGTAGCAAGTTTCTTTTTTAAGTAAATAAAATCCTACCTCAGAAAGTCAGGTTCAATCATATTGCAAAATTCTAAAATATTCCCTAAATACAAATACGGTATTACGACCCTGTTTTTAGGCGGTTCGGAGTAAAAAGGTGCAGTTTTCAGAATTGTTCCTTTATTTGTGTCCCAAAACGTACTTACATACCAAAGAGTGACTGCAAAAACTGCCTGTTTTGGTTTTTCGTTTTTTGCAAATTTTCAAAAATTACCCCTATTTAGGGAATGGAAAGTTACCAAATCTAAAGAATTGCGAAAATAGCAATGGTATTAAAAGTTACTCTCACTGCTAGTTTTGTTTTAAATGGCCCTTGGAAAAATGAAATAATACATCTCCATTCCTGAGAAGATTGTAAACCAACCCCCATGAACCACCCTTATCAACAGAAAAAAAGGAATAAAGCAGGATGCTTTGTCAAAAAAAGTCTTAGGTTCGAATTCTTTTGATCCAAGTATATAAAGCAGGTGTACCTAGATTTTTCGAGTTCACTTTTAACCAAATCCACCCCTGCAAGGGGGTTAATTCATTCCCTAAAATATATAAAATTATATGCAAGTTTAGAAATCGGAAAAATCTATTCATATGTTTCAATACATGTCTATAATACGAAATAAATGTATAACTACTTTACGTAGTTATACAGTAAGTTATGTTCATATTATATTTAAGATATCCTAAAATATTTAAATATTTTTTTACAATTTTAAAATTTGTATATGATTTACTACATTTTAGGGGATGAATTTACCCCTTGAGGGGTGGTTTGGTTAAAAGTAAACTCGAAAAATCTAAGAATGGCTATTTTATATACTTGGATTAAAAAGTACAAAGCTAAAACTTTTTTTTGGATAAGCTAACATTTTATTTAATTTTCCTGATATTTGGGGTGACTTTACCCTTCATTTTATGGGTGGTTTATTGTCAAAACTTACTCTGAACGATAACTATATATTATATATCATATTTAAATTATCCTAAAACATATAAATATTTTCTTTAGGTTGTATATGATTTTCTATATTTTGGGGGATGAATATACCCCCTTACAGAGGTGCATTTGGCTAAAAATAAACTTAAAAAGTCTAGGTACACCTGCTTTATATACTTGGATCAAAAAAATATGAAGCTAAGATTTTTTTTGAAATTTCTTGGATTTAATTTGATTTTTTCTATTGAAAATAAAAAATAATCAACCACCCTTAAAAAAGGGTGGTTGATTATCATATACATTTATTTATTTCTTATTGGATATGTTTTAAAAAATCTTATTTTTTCCAATTTTTAAAGTTACATATGATTTTATACATTTTAGGGGATGATTGCACCCCCACATAGTCCATAGGGGTTGGTTTACAAGCTTCTTAGAAATGAAGATGTACTATTTCATTTTTTTAAGGTCCATTCGAAACAAATATCGCAGTAAGAATACCTTTTAATACCACTGCTATTTTCTTAGATTTGGCAACTTTCCAAGCCCTAAAAAAGGGTGACTTTTGTAAATTTGCAAAAAACGAAAAGCAATGCTCATCCTTATTTTTACGACAAGTAATTTGGTATAAAATACATACTTTTATGTATTTTCCCCACATCCCTGTGCACTGTGAAAAAACAGGCAGTTTTTGAGCGATTTTTGAGGTCACTCTTTTAAGTTTCTTTTTTACCGAAAGTGCCCTATAATTTAGATAAGTCACTCAGTCGGTCAATAGTTAAATGGACGATTTTTTAATTAATTAGCATAGAGATGACTTGTCATACTTTTCCCATTTTTTTTCCGGGAAATGAGAATACTTATGTGTATTTACATACCAAATTTTATACCTTTATGTGGAACGAGACCGAAGCTATGATAGGGGGAAAATAAGCTGAAACATTTCGTGTAAAATACACACATTCCGTAGGCCGGAACTTAGAATATTTAAACTATCTATCCACATGAGCTCTGGGAAGGTTCATACCTGAACCCTCCTCTCCGCCCAAATACGCCACTGTATTTTACTGTTCATTTTCTTTAAATGGTATTTGAAAACTTAAAGTGTTTTTATATTTAAATATTGTTTCCAACATTTTTTGATAACACAAGCCCACAAAACAATAAAAGTGGTGTGTGCTGGGTCTCAGACTAAGATTTTCTGGCGTATTTTTTTCCGCTAAACACGAATCCAAAGTCAAAATTGGGGGTTATTTCAAAAGCAAAAAATCGAGAAAAACCCAAAAAACCGACACGGTACATTTACCGGCAGAAAAAAAAACCACGGAATGTTTGGACACCGACTATATGAACTATAAGAGATACAAAAAATTTCATAAAACAAAAAATAGAGTTTTTTAAATTTTCTATAATAAAAGTTTTATAAACATTTTTGATAAGATAAATAATAAAGGAGATATAAACGAAAATGTAATTTTGAGAAAAAATTTCAGTCAAAAATAAAAAAAATATTTTTTAAATTAATCTGATTTTTGTTTTTATTATTTATTTGAATCCCAAATTACTTTAAAGTTGCAAAACAAATCCAAAATTAAAAAAAAAATATCTTCAAATTTTTTCTAGAGTATACCTTGAAAAAATCCTAAAAATTCGATTTTTTGATTAGTACTCGATAAATTTTGCATTTAGACAAAAAGGTTTTATAACCTAAATTAAAGTCTTGTAAAAATACATAGTTTATGTCATATAGAGTTGAGTGTAGTTTTTATAGTTTTTAGATATTGACGTTTTAAATTAAATAAAAAATCGTTAATATCTAAAATTACGATTTTTTGTTCTTTGACCCCCAAATTTGACTTCAGATTCGTGTTCAGCGGAAAAAAATACGCCAAAAAATCTTAGTTCGACACCCAGCACACACCACTTTCATTTTTTTGTGGGCCTGTGTAATCGCCAGTTAGGGGACAGTTTAATAAATGATTTTCACAATTTACGAACAATTTTATTAAAGCCGCTTGCATAGAAAAATATAGGGTAAAACTTAAAAAAAAGGAAAGGTAAAACAAATGTAGAAAAAAATAGAAAAATTAGTTAACACTAATGAAATAATATTTTTTAAAAACCTTACTGCCATCGTGCATTTTAAAATATAAAAAAACAATAAATTTTACAATCAGCATTTTTTACCAAGAAGGATATAAACATGTTTTAAAACACTTATTTATTTTATTTAGAAAAACTTTTTTCTCCCCGGGTCAGATTTAAAGGGGTGTTGCGTTTCCTCGGAAGGTGAAAACTTTATCAGTTCGCGAGGCAAAATATATAATAAAACTTCTATGGGTGATAAAAAAACTATATTACAGCCAGAGCTGTCAAAACTTTAAGTACTTTAAGTAAAATTTTACTTGAAGTACTTTTTTGTACTGCAAGTATTTTACTTCAAGTACTTTTTATTAGGAGGTACTTGTACTTGTACTTGATTAGTTTTTATGAAGATACTTGGATTTTTACTTGATTTGACCAAGTAAATTACTTGAAGTATTTATTTAAGTACTTGAAGTATTACGATGTACTTGAAGTAAAAAAAGTACTTCAAGTAAAAAAAAAAGTACTTCAAATAAAGAAGGTACTTCAAGTAAATAAAAAGTACTTGAAGTAAAAACAATACTTTAAGTAAATAAAAGTACTTGAAGTAAAAAATCAACCAAGTACTCGAATTTACACGCCTTAGATAATCGTACAAACAAGTTAAAACAATAAATATGCACAACCGCTGCTGTTTCTATTGTATTGCATTACAGCGCTCATTTGAATTGGATCCAACAGCAAGACAAGTGTAACTATTACTGAGAATTAGACTATTTGTTCTTTTTTCGAAATCAATCCTTTATTTTGATACCCGATTTGTTATATTTAATAATGATTGCTAACAGCCATTTTTCATGACAATTTTATTATCGAACGCATTCAGGATACGAAAAAGTTTTCAAATCACTCCCGAAAATGTCAAAAACGCGACAGTTCAAGAATATTCTATTGGTGCGATTTGACGTTTAATGGAGCGGTTCCACTAACCACAACTATTTCGTATTGTGAATGCGTTCATTATTACCTTCATTTAAACTAAATTTCCACTAATAAAATGGAAACGACATCAAAATTGAAGTAAGGTTGTTCTGACTTGATTTTGTGTTGATGGGAAATTCAAATATTTCCCAAGAATAGGTTTTGGGTGCCAACCTGCTGTAGGCACCCATATAAAAACACTCGCTTTTTATAGATGTATCGGATGCCAATGGATGCCAACGCCAACCCGTTGGCAACCACAGGGAAAAAACCCATTTTGGGAAAAACCAATATTTCCTATAATAGTTTAGGGCCCAAGCCCGAGTACGGCATTGTAGGCCTGTTGCCATAAATTTACATACGAAAGTTTACATTATTTCGGACATCGGATGCATAAGATCCCGACTTAAAACGGGATACTTAGCAACCCTACTTGTTTTCCTAACTATAGTTTTTAACGACTGGCCTACTTTCCAATGACGAAGCGCTCAGTCCTTAAAGCTTTTAGGAGTTGTCGGAAAACCCCGTTTTGAGGAATAAACCCTCTAACTTCCTTACAAAAAATACTACTCAAGTATAATTTGTTTTACTTGAAGTACTTTTAATTACTTCAAGTACTTTTCAGTACTTCCAGTACTTTGGTATACTTCAAGTACTTTGTTTTATTTTAAGTACTTTGTTTTACTTCAAGTACTATGGTTTACTTCAAGTACTTAGATTTACTTCAAGTAAAATACTTGGGTGGTACTTTAATTACTTTTTCAATTTACTTGAAAATGCAAGTACATTTTAATGAATACTTGGTACTTGTACTTGAAGTAATTTTTAAAAAATTAAAAACTTGGTAATTGTACTTGAAGTACTATTTAAGAGTACTTTGACAGCTCTGATTACAACAATATAGGTGCTTTTTTACATTTTTGTTGCAAATATCCCTTTTTGTCAAAAAGGATTGCATTAACGGTTTTATTACCAAATACTATAAAAATAGGTACGAAATAAATATTTATAGAAGAAAGCCTATTGATTATTTTCCATTATATATTTTATGACTTTTACAAAGCAACGAACTTTTTTATTTTTGAAAATTACTGCGTTATCTGAAAAGCGATAATCTTTAAATCCAACAGGGTGATTTTTGTTTGGTATTATATTTATTGAAAATGCAAAAGCACTATAATCTCACAAACTGTTAGATACATAAAAATAGTCAACTTGCGTAAAAAATGTGCATGATTACAATATTTGTGCCCAACTTATTAATATGCCATTTAGAATTTAAGAATTTTTTTAATACTTTTAAATAGATCAAATAAAATCGGCAAAGGCTTCTCGGGCATGTTTTTTCAGTTTTTTATTTTTGTGTCTGTATATTACCCAACATTTCAATATTACCCTATTTGCAAACTTATATACTTTTTCTAGGGAAGGTGCATACTTCTGTAATATTTGTACGTTTTTTAATTATTTAATTTAGTTTTAGCTATGTTATTAAAAATTTGACTGAAGCAAAAAAAACAGGTTTTTAAATCCCTATCGTATCGTTATTTTATTTAAGACGTAAGTTTTTACTATTTTTTAAAATCTTTTTATTCTTAAAATAATAACTTTTTCCTAATGACATAAAAACCTAACGTAAAGAATTAAACACATGTTTATTTTTTTTATCTTATTACTTTTTATGAAAAAGATTTTTAAGATTATTAGAGCTTTTCAAAATGCTATAAAAGTTACGCATTTCCAAATAAACTGTAATGAAAAATGACAGAAAAAAAACAAGTAGGGGGGACCGGGGCTAGTTGACTAATGGGGTTAGTTGACTAACTGCCTGTAATTCTGGTGTAATCTAATAGATGGCGCTACAAATGCAATTTTCGTCCTTATCGGCATTAGATCCGCCATTAGGGGTATTGCTGTGATGAACGGTCGTGTTTTGTGTCAGTGAGAAAAATTAATCCAAAATCCTCGTTGGTGAGTAATAATTTTTGTACTGATAAATTAAGTATTGTTCTTTGGGTTCAGTTTTATCCGTTCTCATCAATATTTTCTGAAAACTTGATCACTTAACTATGTGATTTTATATATTTCAATCATACAACTATTTCTGTGTATTTATGTGCAGCCTAAAAAGTATGGTTACTTCTTGCGGGGCTTGTTGACTAAGCACATATGGGGTTAGTAGACTATGTTAGTCAACTAACCCCTATAGGTAAATTTTTGTTTGTAAAAAATACGAAATCGAATCAGCAAAGTTGCCAGCTGTCTCTATTGTTCTGAAAGGTAGTTTTTTAATTTAGCCTAAAAGTCAGCATTCCTAATAATCTGACAACCGCGTATGTTACAAATTTTATCAATATAGGTAGCAGGTTTTAGATATTATCTAATTTATTTTTTTTTAGAGTCAGAACCATGAGAAATTATAAAAGAAAACTGACAGGGGCAAAACACCACCAGATGTCATGTTAAGGGCAGTCCGAATGGTCATTAACGGAGGTAGGAGTGTCAACAGCGTTGCCAAAGACTTAACAATTCCACAAAAAATACTTGACCGCTATGTCAAGAAGGCCAGAACTCAAAACAGAAATCATGCTACTATTGAATTGGAACGTGTCGGATATTTTAACAAAAGGCAATTTTTTCGCAACAACACGAAACTTTATTAGCTGCCTACCTGAAACGAGCCTCGGATATTTACTACGGACTAACACCTAAGGAACTCAGAAAATTTGCGTATCAATACGCTAGCGCAAATAAGTTGGCGGTTCCGGGAAGCTGGACTACGAATAAAATGGCAGATGCAGACTGGGCTGCTGCTTTTATGAAAAGAAATAATACTTTATCTTTAAGATGCCCACAAGCCACTAGCCTGTCAAGAGCTTCCTCCTTCAACAAAACAAATATAAACATGTTTTTTTCTAATTTAAAGACCGCATATAACCGTTTACATCTAGAACCATCAGATATATGGAACGTCGACGAAACAGGCATTACAACGGTCCAGAAACCCGACAGAATAATTGCAAGACGTGGTTTTAAGCAGATAGGAAAACTTACGTCCGCCGAAAGAGGAACACTTGTAACTTTAACTGTTGCAGTGTCTGCAAGTGGCAATACTATTCCGCCATTTTTTATTTTCCCAAGGGTGAAGTTTCGTGACCATGCCAATCCATCTGGTTGAATGAAAGAAGAACATTTCATCAAATTTGTTAACCATTTTATCCACCATGCAAGATGTTCGAAGGAAAGGCCCGTGCTTTTATTACTCGATAATCACGAGTCCCACCTTTCAATAGTAGCTTTAGATATTTGTAAGGAAAACGGTGTAACAGTTTTATCTTTCCCACCACATTGTTCCCATGAATTGCAGCCACTAGACAGAAGCGTTTACGCACCACTGAAAAAATACTGTACCTCAGCTATTGACAATTGGATGTTGAATAATGCGGACAAGACTTTTTCCATATATGACATCCCAGGAATTGTCAAAATGACGCTTCCACTGGCTGCTACCCCGACAAATATTATGGCGGGCTTTAGAAAAACAGGAATTTGTCCTTACAATGAAAATATTTTTTCGGACGTTGAATTTTTGGCCTCATATGTGACAGATAGACCAGCACCCAACCACGGAGAAGATGAAAGAGACAGAAGGCAAGTGAACGAATTGGAAGAAGACCAAGTAAACGAACTGAGAGTAGAACAAGTTAACGACGCGGAAGAAGCCCAAATAAACGGAGTGGAGGAAGAAATAATTATTGAAGTGCAAGAAGCCCAAGTAAATGAAGGGGAAGAAGACCAGGTGCACGAAGTGGAAGAAGACCAAGTGAGCGAAGTGGAAGAAGACCAAGTGGACGAAGTGAAAGAACCAGCTGAAGTTGAGAAAGAAGTTCATAAAGGCATTTTATTAAGTCCTGAGGAAGTCAGACCGTTTCCCAAAGCCGGCCCAATACAAAACCCCAGAAAACAAGAAAAAAAAGACAAACTGCTATTCTCATAGACACTCCCATCAAAGACGCGCTGCAACAAGAAAAAGAAAATGCAAAAAAAAGAAAATTACCATCTAAGAAAAAATATATTGTTGAGAAGAAAAAGAAGGCCGAGAAGAAAAAGACAAAAAGCGCCAAAGTTAAGGACGGTCAAAGGTTTCTTTTCCGCGAGGAGGATCCAGTCGCATCTACATCTGGCACTACAAAAGACGAGTCATCTCCAGAATCAGATGATGATTTGTAGGCATTTTTTTATTAGTTTAGAGTTTTTCTTTTGTTTACCACTACGGCTTTTGTATTTCAACAAAATAAACATTTATTGTATAACTGCATTGTTCTTTCTCATAAACAAACTAAAAATCATTATCAAGTCAACTAACCCCTTTACGTATGTCAACTAACCCCGTATACGGGGCTAGTTGCCTTATCTGTTCATCATTCTGAAAGTGTCAAATATTTTTGTTCCCAGACTGGGAACAAAAATAGTTAACCAAAATTATCAATAAAAATCAAATACATTAACAATTTACGTTTTATTAACACGCTACAGATCAATGACAATCATATAATAAATTTGAAAAAAAATAAGATGTAAAAACTTAGTCAACTAGCCCCGGTCTCCCCTATGTACATCATCCGCACTATACAAAAATATATTTTAAAAAATACATTTATTGCATATAAAAAATAAACAATATTTGAATTATTATACTTTCGTTTTTTATCCTCTACTGTTTTTTACAAAACAAATTAGTGATTTAATCCAACTTTTTTGAGTATGTCATATATTTCATGGTTTTTAATATGTCGATGTAAAACACAAATTCAGTTATTGGTCTGCATAATTGCCTTTTTTATTTTTTTTGTATTTCTGTAACTGGTGCGTCTTTCTTATGCAACTAAATATAACATTGCAGATACAAATCATCCAGGATTGTTTATAACCCCTTAGGAGATTATTTTTTTAATATTCAAAACAATAATAATTATATGAGATAATTAAGTGTTTTAAAATTTTATAGCTTTTTAAATGGTTCACAATTTTTCTTATGCAACAAAAAATCTCATTGCTGTCAGCTAGTTTTGTAGTTTATAAGAAAAAAACATGATAATTTTTGTGTATAAAAGTAGTGTTAAGAATTCTAAAAATCAGTTGAGGTGAATCTTTGGGTACTTTAAGATGAAAACTGGGTTATTTTTTGTTCCGTTGGTATTAGCCAGTTTAATACAGGCAGCTCCACGACAGAATCAAAAAGAAGGTGCTAGCTGGGGTCTATCGCAAAATGCAGCATCGCAATTAAAATCACAACAAGATGGTCAACAAGCTGCTCAACAATTGGTTCAACAAGCAGCACGACAGGCATCCCAGCCAGCTGTTCAACCGGTTGCCAACCTACAATCTTCTCAACAGATTGCTCGACAAGCAGCTCAGCAAGTAGCTCAACAAGCTAGTCTACAGTCTGTACAGTCCTCTATTGAACAAGTAAACCAACAATTAATTCAACAAGCTGGTCAACAAGCTGCCCAACAGGCAATACAACAAGGGGCACAACAGGCTATTCAACAAGTAGCAGGACAAGTAACTCAACAAGTCGCTCAACAAGCTGCAACAAACGCTGCACAACAAGCCGTTCAAGTTGCTTTTCAATTAGATCGTCAACAAGAAAATTTATTTAGTCCACAAAATCCTTTTCAGCTGGTAGTACAACAGGAACGTATTCAACAAATTGCACAACAAGTATCCAGACAATTCGCACAACAAGCTGCCAATAAAGCTAGTGAACAGGCTTTGCAAAATATCCAACAAATTTGCCAACAAGCCACACAGACAACCATTCAGCAACTTACCCAAATTGCACAGCAAAATGCGCAACAAGCCATACAACAGACTTTACAAATTCAAAGGGCTTCGCAACAACAAAACCAACCTTCTGTAACAGCCCAAGTACTTGCTGCGCAAGCTGCTCAACTAGCCATTCAACAAATGGTTCAAGCCACCCAACAAATTTCCCAACAAGCAGCGCAAAATGCTGCCCAACAAGCAGCTCAGCAAGCTTCTCAACAAGCTTTACAAGTAGCATTTCAACAAATAAATCAGTTAAAAGAGCAAATAAGCATACCAAGCCCACAACAAGTAGCTCAAGCTCAGCAAGCTGCACAACAAATTGCCCAACAAGTTGCTCAACAAATCGCTCAACAAGCTGCTCAACAAGCCACTCAACAAGCTACTCAGCAAGCCAGTCAACAAACTGGAACTCGAGTCAGCCAGTCTTCTTTTTCTGGCTTCCAACAATCCAATGTTCAGCAAGTTGCACAGCAAATTGCCCAACAAATAGTTCAAACTGCCCAACAGCAGCAACAGGCCCAAACTCAACAAGCTATTCAACAGTTGCAACAACAACAACAACAACAACAGACAAGTCTGCAACAATATCCCCAAGGAGCACAATCTCCTGCCGAACAAGTTGCTAAAGTAATTGTTCAACAATCACAGCAATCACAAATTCAACAGGCTATTCAAGTAAGTAAAATATAAAGTAAATAATATTTATTAAAAACCTAAGTAAATGTATTCTAAAATGTGTAGACGTAAAATGACACAGTTTGTCTGTTTAGTTTTTAATATTTTTGTATATAAATAAAACTTTAAAAAATTTTAAGTTTAATATTTTTAACTTGACCCATTGTAACGAAAACTTTTCTTCTTCTTAAGTTAGAATATAGGTAAAAACATAAATAAAATAATTCATTTAAAGTTACCAAATTCTTGAAAATTTACAAAAACATAAAATAAAAGCCGCTATTCATATTTAGATACGTTAATATTTTTATATTGTAAATTATGTGTACAAATAAATGATTAAAGAAAATTATTTTATTGAGCGTAATTTTTTTGTAACATCATTATAAATTTAAATTTTGTAAAATATATTACAACTTAACAAAAATTGTAATATAGGATAAAACTTTTTTTGTTAGAAAACAAATTATGTTAAACGAGTATTATAGTACTTATAGTCAGTAAAGGGTCCCTAAAAGCCTAAAAATTGTTTTGGTTTTTATAGATAATTTATTTTTTATTATCATAATTTCAACAGAAATCTTAAAAACTAACTGGACATAAATCACAAACTAAACTCGTTTCAGCAACTTCAACAAAATATTCAAGCACAACAACAGCAACAACAACAACAACAACAACAACAACAAACAACAACAACAACAACAACAACAACAACAACAAAACAACAACAGCCACAACAACAACAAAATCAGCAACCCTCTTTTAATAACCCAGCTCAGCAACTTCAACAGACACTTCAGGCTGCAATTCAAGCTCAAATAGTGTTACAAAGTGTTGAGTCCCAAGCTAATCAAAACTCAGCTGGACAAGCAAGTGCTAGTGCTCAGAACGCACAGACATTCCAGGCGCAGATTCAACAGCTAACAGATCAAAATATTTTGGCAGAAACCCAAATGTAAGTTTGTTGTAAATGATATACTTTGATTTAAAAACTCTTTTAGAGGTAATAAAACTATTAACAAAATACAATTATTTCTAAATCTCAATTAAGTCAATTTTTATAAAGATATCCGTGTCGTTTTTTTTAAATTTGGATACGAATATTTAGAACTTTACAGTACTTAACAGAGGCAAAAAATTGGGTCTATTTTTGGAAAGACTGCCTTAGAATTCCTTAGAAAAAATATTTTACAATTGGGTTACAAAATCTTTGTAGTTTTACTTTTAAAACACAAGCAGCTTAAAATTTAACAAATCATTACTAAAAGTTACAGTTTTTAAAAAAGCTAAAAATAGCTTATTGGAGCCCAAAATTTGTACCAAAAGTATCAATAAATATGCATGAAATAAGAAAAAAAATGGTGGGAACTTCATTTTTACCACCTTTCACAGTATTTGTATAAATATATATTTTTTTAATTTTGAAGTTCCGAAATTTTAATGATAAATCTTCGCCATGATTACCTTTTATCTCCATTTTTATGCCTATACGACTGCCTATAAAATTAATAAAATCTGTAAATAATTGTAAGCTTATGATTTTAAATTTTAAATAAATTGATTAATTCTTAACTTAAATTCAAAAACAACGAAGACAGCATTATATATTATGTAAATTTTTGTAGAGCAATTAGCCAAGCAGAAAATCAAGCTCAACAATTTCAACTACAAAGACAATTTTTAAACCAGCAAAATCAACAATTACAAGCACAACAAGCTGTTGCTCAGCAACAAGTTTCTTCCCCTCAACAAACTGCACAATTAAGACAAGCCCAACAACAATTACAACAACAAGAACAACAACTCGTTCAACAACAATTGGCACAACAACTTGTTATTCAGCGATTGCAACGGATTTTATTAGACCAAGAAAGTCAGCTAGAACAAGATCTTGTTGCCCAACAAGTGCAAGAACAGATGTCCCAGTTTACTAATAATGGACCCAGTAGTATGCAATAAACGACATTATTTTTTTGGTAAGAATTTATCAATTGACTTAATATAGTTCATCTTGGAACAGTTTATTAATTATTATCCAAATCGATAGTTATGTTATATAAGGCCTTATAAAAATCTTATGTGTAGTTATTGCTAATATTTACAGCAAAATCGCTTATCATAAAAAAATATTTCACTATTTTTAAATTTAAGCAATAGCCAACAATCAACTTTATAACAAAGTTTCGTAAAAAAAAGTATATATAAGTTTACTTCTTTGTTTTGCAGAATTACTTCAACCCTCACCCTATGGCGGAGGCCAGCAAGTCTTTAGGATGTGACTGATTAGAATGTAGTATAACCTTTTCTTTTAATATGTAGTTAATTTATTAAAAGAAGTAAAGAATATTAAAATACCAAATCCGTTTGGACTTTTTTAATCCTATTATTATTAGTTAGTGGTTTTCATCATACCGTTAAATTTTTGCCAGAAACTTTGTAGTTAAAGTGTAGTTTTTCAAAATTATTTTTCTGTTTGCTGTATAGGAAGGCTCAAAAGCTTACGCCAGCCTGGTTTTACAAAAATGAATTACTAGCATTTATTTATCATATTTAAAATTTAACTAAGCCTAGTTACTCTGCAAAAGAAAATATAAGAATTTTTCGCAAAATTACTTATAAAGTAATATATTCTTACGCGCCATGTCTCTTTTTCATGTTTTATTGTAACAAAGCTATTTTGTGAAAAAACTATTTGTCCAATTTTTGCTTTTATTTTTTTAATATAATTTTTTCTACAGAACACTTGCAAAAATTCTAAGGTCTAAAAATGTATTTTTAATTATTTTGTATTATTAATTAGAAAACACATAAAACCCGCTACACTTTTCGTTGTAAAGATTTAAAACAAAGATTTGATCCCTTGCATATTCTTTTCTAAAAAATATACATACAATTCAGATTTAATTTTATTTTTGCCAATAATATCGCTTAGCCAGATGACATTTTTAGAAATTAAATAGAATATTTTAGTTTTAAATAACCATCTTTGATTTCTCTTTAATACGAATCTAAATTTCCTCTATATATTTTTTAAAGTTGTCTTACATCTACAAAACTATAACATTTACATAGAAAATGTTTAAAAATTATTGTATTTTTCTGGGATTCTAATTCGCCCATTTCTCTCTAATAAAAATTGATTGTTGAACGGGCCGGGATTTCCATGACTACTACCAGTACGGATTAATATATTTTTTCCTATTTTCGTTTAATTCGTAACGCAGTATTTTAAATGGACCACAAATTTAGCGCTGTTACAAATAAGATTGAATACGCTTTACCAAAAATTAGAGGTTCTTAATACTTGAAAATATTATTTTTGTAGGAGACTGTACAGAGTCTTTGATTATATTTACGTGGCATTTGGAGCCTTTATTTTTAAAGACAAAATATTTGTAATTAAACATTCCTGCTATAGTGAAGGAAGACTCGTCGGTGAATAGAATTTTATTTAAAAACTCTGGATCCTGTTGCATAACCTAACTATTTCCAATGCATACTCGGGTCGGTCCTGCATGTTTTGTTTAGAAAGATTCTGGACAGACATAAATTTATAAGGATGAAATTTGTTAAATTTTAAGGTTAAATAAATTTTATAATCTGTTTTATTAAGTTCAGATGCCGCATCCGAGATTGATGTTTTAGGATTTTCTAAAATTAATTATTAGAGGTAGTTAGTGTTAATCCAATAGAAAAAGTATAATCCTGGAAATTACAAGGATATTCAAAACTTCGTTTTTATTTCGTGCTACATATTCTTTATTTTTAAGCTTTTTTGTTCAATAAAATTTCTTACTTTGTATTTAATAGTATCCATAGATGGTACCCGTTGTTAAGGATATAATAAGTAATATTCCCTTTGCACTGTCGTCACATTAATATTGTTACCATAAAAAAGATGCATAATAGCGATTTTTTGTTCTTTTGAGTAGTCCTTCGACAAGAAAGCAATAGGTATAAATTATTCTTAATAGTTAAAATGATAAACTTTAACTTTTTACAATATCGAGACGTCAAATTTATTAAAACAATTTTATTGTTTTCATAGCTTTCTTGATACTAATATAATTTTTTTTTAATTGATTTTTGTTTTAAGCTAATATATCTCAAAAATGGTTTATCCAAATATCGTCAATGTATATATATATTTGAAATCAGAAAAAAAGATCTTTTATTGTAGCGCCTAATATACAGGATGTTCCATTTGAAAAAGATGAATTTGCCTATATTTTTCCATTTTTTTATTGCGATATTTGTTTACTGATAATTTTAAAAGATAACGTGGACAAAAACATACAATTTTTATAAGAAACATTTTTTTGTATCTTTAAAAATAAAAGCTCCAGATGCCACGTAAATATAATCAAAGACCCTGTACACAACACATGTAAACTTTTAAAATTCAATATCTTTTTAAGAAAGCGATAAAAAAAATTAGGTTTTTTTTTTAGTTTTCCAATACCCTAATTTATATTGATTAGTTTTTAAAAAATATCGTAGGAACTGTTTTCGAGATATTCCGAAATAAATGCACGGTTTTCATACATGACAGATATCGACAATGTTAATTATGCACAATTTGATTGCTAATATCTCGTTTCACAGATGATAAAAAAAATTCGTTTTCTTTTTAATTAGATAAAAGGAACTTTTATGAACCCTATATTTTAATTTAATTTAATTCTTAATAAAAGCCGTTTTACGAGTTAACTACCTTAAGGATTAATTATTATAAACTAAAAACTGATATTTTACCAGTGGCTTATCCAGAAATAAGTCCAGAGGAGTTACCTATGTTGACAGAAGGATATAAAAATACGGTTTTTTTATGCTTTTATATCTACATAAAAAATATGCGTAGGAAGACTTAAATTTTCGATGATATTATGTCTAGTTTTCCAGGTTTTGTAGCTTATTCATTTAAAAATGTTTATTAGGATATAAAAGTATTTATATGAATAAACACAAATGCTTTGTCGTTAAGTATTTACATATTTGTCAAGTTTGGTAAGTAGTTCTTAAATAGATCCAAGAATGAACACCAATGCTAAAGCGTTATATTTGTTTTCATTTGTCAAGTTTCAGAAGTAGTTCTATAAATATATTTTTTTTTCTTTAGATAAATGAAATTTGTTAAAAATTCTTATTTTTTTCGATACTGACAATTATTAAAGGTCGACTTTTTGAAGCTTAGATATGTTAGACAGTGCTTATTGACTCTTAAAGACGGGTGTACGTGCGTTTGATGCTACTATGTAGAGGTCATCGAACCCGTGAGTAATAACCCGTAAGTAATGGATCATTACTCACTGGTAGGTAATAAGTGTTATTATCTATTTAAAATTAGTTAATAATAAGCATATTATTAAACAGTCGTAGAAAAAAAATCATCTTTTATAATCCTGTGACTTTATAAGATAGTGTATAAAAATAATAGTGTGCTTTGCCTGACAGAAAAATTGCTGGTTGATATCTGTTTTTACGGTACTATGACAACCAATGTTATTCACAACTGACGCCATATTTTGATTTATAGAATATATTAAAATTCGTTCATTTAATAAATACCTAGGAAATTTTCTGTAAGAATAATGGCTAAAATCAGTGACGATGAAATGAAAACTGGCACTTCACCCGAAATTACAGAAGCAGCGAACACGGCGTGCTACAATTTATTACCAGAAAAATCAAGAAGCAAATACGATGCCGTTTATAATTTATTTATAGACTGGAAAAAAAAACAAAACGCAAATTCATTTTCCGAAAATGTCGTCTTGGTTTATTTTGAAGATAACTTTCCCATAAATATAAGTCTTCTTCCTTATGGGCACACTATTCTATGTTGAGAAGCACCCTAGGACTAAAATATGATGTTCCAATAGAAAAGTATTCGAAACATAGAGCTTTTTGAAAAGAAAGTCGGAAGGACTCCACGCAAAAAAAGCAAAAACATTTACTTCTGAGTAAATCCATAAACTCATCGATGAGGCACCAGATAAAGATCATCTCGTAACTAAGGTAACAATTTAAAAATACAATGCATCCACCCTTTATTTAATTATGTTTTTTTTTTAAATTAAGGATGCATTAATTATGGGGATAGCCGGCGCTTGCCGCAGTACCTACTGAGTTGCGTCAAATGAACATCAACGACATAAAGGATCTAGGATCAGCGTTTTTAGTGAACATACCAAACATAAAAACTAAAATATCCAGAAAATTTACTGTCACTGATAAATACTACGAGGTATGCAAAAAATATATTAATATTCGACCAACAAATCTTTCCTGTCCAACTTCATTTTTTCTAAATTATAAACAAGGTAAATGTACGATCCAATCTATTGGAATTAACAAATTTGGATCGATGGGAAAAAAAGTTGCTATTTTTTTAAATCTACCAAATCCAGAACTATATACAGGCCATACGTTAAGAAGGTCGTCCGCCACTCTTCTGGTAGACGGTGGTGGCGATATTACAGCTTTAAAACGAGATGGTGGGTGGAAATCCACATCAGTAGCAGAGGGCTACATAGACCAATCGCTACGAAACAAAATAGACACTGCAAATAAAATTTTTAATACAGTTAACGTAAATGCGAGTACGTCATTGACTGTGAGTATGCATAAAAATACAAATAACGAAAACGTAAATTTAGACATTTATACCACTCCAACTTTAAATTTCACAAACTGTTCCAATATCACTATAAATATTTTCAAAGAAAACGTTAGTTATTAATAATAATGTGTAATTTACCATACTGTGTTCTAATAAATAAGTTTGAATAAAATAGAATTTTATTATGCAAAGTTTGGCGGGTAAATAAAAAATCACCGATAAAGAAAATTTTAAAAATATTCATATCTTAGTATCTCTATCGCGAGGTTGGTATTTAAGATAAAATTGTAAAACAAATTAAATAGTACTTGGGCAGGTAGATTTCTTCCTTTCTTTTATGTGCTTTTAATAGGAAGTTCCAAAAAATTTAATTAAAATGCAGCTATGATAAATCATTGAAAAGGTAATTTAAACAGCTATGTAGCTTACTGTATAAAAGATAAGTCGTAGAAAAAGTATAGTATTCTACTCGCATGTAATAGCCATTACTCACTCTGATGAGTTACGTCACTCGCCTTCGGCTCGTGACGCAAAGTTCATGATCGTGAGTAATAGCTATAATTACATGCTCATTGAATAATATACTATAAAAAAGAAAACAATCTCCATCTACAACTTGTTACTGTTATCGTAGGCATGGTTACTTGGTTGGTTGGTTAGTTGGTTTAAGCGTGGTCGCCCATATTTTGCACTGTCTACTGAGTTACTGTGTTCTCCTTTTTTTTTTAATTCACCAGATATGCACTAAGATATGCATGTGAAAGAGGGTCTCCACAGTTATGTATTTTTGTATTTGTGAAACTGTTTTCTACTCCTGCACGCAGAACTTGAATGTTGTGGGACTGTTGTGTATGTTCATTTTTTGCAAATATTTCCTTAAATAACAGTGACCTGTCACCTGTCCTACTACTTGCCTTATTTCAGTGCGCCCCAGAAGAAAGACCTCAGCTGTTTGATCAAGTGAAGGCACTTAATTACACTGTCGATTTAATAATAATCCCTTTAAAAGCTGATTCAAGGGATTTATTGGTTCTTTTATGGTAGGATCGTAGTTTATAAAATTCGACCAGAAGCTAAGTGGATTGTAGTTTGTTAGAAAAAAATTCTAAATCTGATTTTAAGGAAAATATTAACAAAAGAACCTAAAATTTTTCCATGTTTATAGTTAAGTCCAAGAAAGGTATTAAAATACTTTTTCTGTTATATTCTTTAAACGTATTTAAAGGGATCTTTATTTCTAAGAGTTTGTCGGGTAGTTATTGATCTAGATGGTTCCACGTCGTGTTCTGAGCAACATTGCTATGTTTTATTAAAGTTTGGCTTCTTAGATGAGAAATAATGTAATTTAAACAATAGGTAGTTAAGTATACCGAGCCAAAAACACTTATGTAAAATAAAGGCCATGTTCAAATCCAAAAATATCGGCCTCTTAGGTTACTAAGATCTAAAATTACTTCTGTCCACCATTTTGTCCACTCTTTTTTGACTTGGCAAGTTTTTACTATTCTATCTGTTTAAATATTTTTCCATTAATAAAGACAATTTTTTTTTTCATAAATACATCAGATTAGTAAAAAACTTACCAAGTAAAAAAAGGATGGAACAAAATTATGAACAGAACGTTGTCTAACTCTAAATCTCAGTACTTTAAGAGGCCGAGATTTTTAAATAGAAACATAACCATTCTTTACATAAGTATTTTTGGTTAATCTCTTCTCTTTTTTGGAAAAAAATGTGGCGGATTTCATGCCTGTTTTCTCAGTATACCTTGCTCTCTAGGTAGCACTTAAACATTAGACTGAATGCAAAATGCAGAAAATGCTCATTTTAATGTCCCTTAAATTGCACCTAATTTAGGGTTTAATAGGTAAATGTAGCAAGTTTCTTTTTTAAGTAAATAAAATCCTACCTCAGAAAGTCAGGTTCAATCATATTGCAAAATTTTAAATTATTCCCTAAATACAAATACGGTATTACGACCCTGTTTTTAGGCGGTTCGGAGTAAAAATACGCAATTGTGCAAAGAATTGTGCCTTTATTTGTATCCTAAAACGTACTTATGGTCTAAGAGCTGGAGCCGAAAAATCATCGTAATCAGTAATATGGAGTTTCTTCCGTAAAACATGTTCATTTAGTATTGTTAATTATGTTCCCGCACGGGCTGAAAACCTATTGGATACAGGCGGTAGCAATAAGGGGTAAAAGTGCAAAATTTTTGCGGGAAAAATCGTCATCGAAAATATGTTTCAAAATTTTCCCAGGTGAAGGTCTTAACCCCCTTAGCTGAAATCCTAAGGGGCTGACAGCTATGTGAATACAAAAGGGGTGGCGGATAGGGGTAAAGAGGGTAAAAATGTAGGCAAAAAATCGTCATTGATAATATGCCATTTTGACAACTTAAAGTTGTTGGGCAATTTCTGGGTCCATTTTAAGAAGAAAACTTCATATACAGCTATGTCCTAAACGTCCTAACTTTTAAGATACAAGGTGGTAAAATTTTCAAAAATAAATCATTTATTATTAATATCAGTAATGCCACTATGGATATTTTAATAAAATTTGGCATACATGTACTATGTATCAAGAGGCTTTTTTTAGTGTACTAATTTTTTTTCACCAGTGGCGTTCGTACGGAATTTGACTGGCCTATTTTGGCAGATATTAATGGTATGTCACTGATTTCTCTTAAAATAAAAAATATTTTTGAAATCCCCAATTATTTATAAGCAAAGTTGATCACTTGTTTTTTTTTCAATCCGATGCACGGTTTTCGCTTAAAAAAATAAAAACCATTTTTCTGCATCATCATAAATCGTAACAATATCGGTAAACAATATCACCATGCAGAGAAATATCTAAATTTAATTTTTCTAGGTGAAACCGTCGTACTAAAAAAATTATGAGCAGTTTTGATCTCCTGATGTTTTTAGTCCGACGCACGGTTTTCACCTAGAAAAATTAAATTTAGATATTTCTCTGCATTTATTGTTTACCAATATTGTTATGATCATGCAGAAAAAAGGTTTTTATTTTTTTAAGCGAAAACCGCGCATCGGATTAAAAAAAAACAAGTGATCAACTTTGCTTATTAATAATTGAGGATTTCAAAAATATTTTTCATTTTAAGAGAAATCAGTGACATACCATTAATATCTGCCAAAATAGGCAGGTCAAATTCTGTACGAACGCAACTGGTGAAAATTTAAAAAAATGTAGTACACTAAAAAAAGCCTCTTGATACATAGTACATGTATGCCAAATTTTATTAAAATATGCATAGTGGTATTACTGATATTAATAATAAATGATTTATTTTTGAAAATTTTACCACCTTGTATCTTAAAACTTAGGACGTTTAGGACATAGGTTCATATGAAGTTTTCTTCATAAAATGGACCCAAAAATTGCAACAACTTTAAGTTGCCAAATGGCTGACATATTATCGATGACGATTTGTTGCCTAAATTTTTACCCTCTTTACCCTTATCCGCCACCCCTTTTGTATTCACCTAGCTGTCAGTCTCTTGGAATTTCAACTAAGGGGATTAAGACCTTTACCTGGGAAAATTTTGAAGCATATTTTCGATGACGATTTTTTTCCCAAATATTTTGCACCTTCATCCCTTATTGCTACCCCTTGTATCCAATATGTTGTCAGCCCGCTCGGGAACATAATTAACAATACTAAATGAACATGTTTTACGAGAAAAACTCCATATTACGATGACGATGATTTTTCCGCTCCAGCTCTCCGTCTATTACATTCCAAGGAGTGACCGCAAAACTGCCTGTTTTTTTACAATTTACACAGAGGTAAGGTTTTTCGTTTTTTGCAAATTTTTAAAAATTACCCCTATTTAGGGGTTGGAAAGTTACCAAATCTAAAGAATTGCGAAAATAGCAATGGTATTAAAAGTTACTCTCGCTGCTAGTTTTGTTTTAAATGGACCTTGCAAAAATGAAATAATACATCTCCATTCCTGAGAAGATTGTAAACCAACCCCTATGGACCACCCTTATCAACAGAAAAAATTGAATAAAGCAGCATGCTTTGTCAAAAAAAGTCTTAGGTTCGAATTCTTTTGATCCAAGTATATAAAGCAGGTGTACCTAGATTTTTCGATTTTAACCAAAACCACCCCTGCAAGGAGGTTAATTCATCCCCTAAAATATATAAAATTATATGCAAGTTTATAAATCGGAAAAATATATTCATATGTTTTAATACATGTCTATAATACGAAATAAATGTATAACTACTTTACGTAGTTCTACAGTAAGTTATGTTCATATTATATTTGAGATATCCTAAAACATTTAAATATTTTTTTGTAATTTTAAAATTTATATATGATTAACTACATTTTAGGGGATGAATTTACCCCCTTGTAGGGGTGGCTTGGTTAAAAGTGAACTCGAAAAATCTGAGAATGGCTGTTTCATACACTTGGATTAAAAAATACGAAGCTAACACTTTTTTGGATAAGCTAACATTTTATTTAATTTTCCTGATATGTAGTGCCTTTACCCTTTATTTTATGGGTGGTTTATTGTCAAAACTTACTTTGAACGATGACTAATTGTAAATTAATATCATATTTAAAATATCCTAAAACATCTAAATATTTTCTTTACAATTTTAGGTTGTAAATGATTTTCTACATTTTGGGGGATGAATATACCCCCTTAAGGCGTGATTTAGTCTAGGTACACCTGCGTACATACTTGGATTAAAAAAATACGAAGCTAAGACTTTTTTTGAAAAATCTTGCATTTAATTTAATTTTTCCGATTGATAAGGGTGGTTTCACTCTTAGAAAAGGGTGGTTAATTATCATATATTTATTTATTTCTTATTAGACATGTCTTAAAAAATCTGATTTTTTTGCAATTTTTAAAGTTGCATATGATTTTATATATTTTAGGGGATGATTGCACCCCCACATAGTCCATGGGGTTGGTTTATAACCTTTTCAGAAATGAAGATGTATTATGTCATTTTTCCAAGGTCCATTCGAAAGAAAAATTGTAGTAAGAATACCTTTTAATACCACTGCTATTTTCTCAATTCTTTAGATTTGGCAACTTTCCAACCACTAAATAGGGGTGACTTTTAAAAATTTGCAAAAAACGAAAAGCAATGCTCATCCTTATTTTTACGACAAGTAATTTGGTATAAAATACATACCTGTATGTCTTTTCCTCACCTCCCTGGGCACTGTGAACGATTGAGCGATTTATTCGTTCACTCTTATAAGTTTATTCTTTCATAGAAAGTGCCCTATAATTTAGATTAGAAAGTCAATAAGTCACTCAGTCGGTCAATAGTTAAATGAACGATTTTTTAATTATTTAGCATAGAAATGACTTGTAATACCTTTCTCTTTTTTTTTTCGGGGAATGAGAATACTTATGTGAATTTACATACCAAATTTTATACCTTTATGTGGAACGAGACCGAAGCTATGATAGGGGAAAAATAAGCTGACACATTTCGTGTAAAATACACACATTCCGTAGGCCGCAACTTGGCCTAGCGCTCTACATGCACCTAGAATATTTAAACTATCCATCCAAATGACTCTGGGAAGGTTCATCCCCGAGCCCTCCTCCCCGCCCAAATACGCCACTGTATTTTACTGTTCATTTTCTTTAAATGGTAGTTGATCTTAAAGTGTTCTTATATTAAAATACTGTTCCCAACCCTTTTTTGATAACACAGGCCCACAAAAAAATAAAAGTGCTGTGTGCTGGGTGTCGGACTAAGACACGGTACATTTACCGGCAAAAACCTGCTACCACGGAATGTTTGGACACCGACTATGTAAACTATAAGAGATACAAAAAATTTCATTAAACAAAAAATAGAACTTTTCAAATTTTCTATAATAAAAGTTATATAAACATTTGTAATATTAAGATATAAAGAAAAATGTAATTTTGACAAAAAATTTCAGTCAAAAATAGAAAAAAATATTTTTTAAATGAATGTGACTTTTGTTTTTATTATTTATTTAATTACTTCAAATTTGCAAAACAAATCTAAAGATAAAAAAATAATAATTTTTAAATTTTTTCCAGAGTATGCCTTGAAAAAATCCTAAAAATTCGATTCTTTGATAAAAACTCGAAAAATATTGCATTTAGACAAAAAGGTTTTATAACCTAAATTAAAGATCTTATAAAAATACATAGTTTATGTCATATAAGTTAAGTGTAGTTTTTATAGTTTTAAGATATCGACGTTTTAAATTAAATAAAAAATCGTTAATATCTAAAATTACGCTTTTTCTCGATTTTTTGTTCTTTGACCCCCAAATTTGACTTCAGATTCGGGTTCAGCGAAAAAAAATACGCCAAAAAATCTTAGTTCGACACCCAGCACACACCACTTTTAGTTCTTTGTGGGCCTGTGTAATCGCCAGTTAGAGGACAATTTAATAAAGGATTTTCACAATTTACGAACAATTTTATTAAAGCCGCTTGCAATAGAAAAGTATACGGTAAAACTTAAAAAAAAGGAAAGGTACACCAAATGTATAAAAAAATAGAAAAATTAGTTAACACTAATGAAATAATATTTTTTAAAAACCTTACTGCCATCGTGCATTTTAAAATATAAAAAACAATAAATTTTACAATCAGCATTTTTTATCAAGAAGGATATAAACATGTTTTAAAATACTTAGAACAACTTTTTTCTCTGGGTCAGATTGAAAGGGGTGTTGCGTTTCCGCGGAAGGTGAAAACTTTACCAGTTCGCGAGGCAAAGCGAGCATTTTGTGGTCGAATAAATGCAAGGAAGTTTGAAGGTTTATGGAAGCCCAATGCTATGGCCCATTCAATCAAAAAATGTTCAGCCCACTATGAAAATAACTGTCATGAGAGGCCACGACGATCCTGCCCAGTAACAAAATTTCCCAAAATATTGTAATGTGATTCCTACCTACACATAGTTTGTAGGTAGGCAACACATTATCTTTTGACAGAGCCGGAGTGCCGTTGTGAATTAAATGTTTTGTTGTCGTTTGCGCCGTATTAATTTCGATTGTTTTGCCTTGGGTGATTTTATTCTTTCGTTGCAGAGTTTTTTGGATGAATAAAAATAGCCTTCATATTTTAGTGATTATTGGTTTTTTTAATTGTAACTAGAATTTTGGGTTTATTGTTTGTTACTTACAATATCCTAACAAAATACCTGAAAGTTGTATGGTTTTGTCTTGCAAATTCAAGGGTAACATACCCGAAATACCCCTAATTAGGAAAACAATTCAAAATCACTTTCACAAAACCATAAACTAATCTTAAATTGGGACTTCAAAAATCTTGTCCAGTTTAATACTCCAAGACACAGTCATGTTCGGTGTCGCGAAAAGAAGTTATTTAATCATTTTGGCGTTACTTTTGAGAACAACCTTATCTGACACAAACACATTACATCCATAGCCTCAGCTACTTTAAAAAAGCTTGATTCCTCTTTCGATCCAGTAAGTATATTTATCCGTCTAATCTGTATACTCTCCCTCTGCAATGCTATTTCCTACAACCCTTATCATTCTTGGTTCCATTCAAAAAAAAACTGTTCGTCTTATTAATAAACTAACGCTTACAGAAAAGCTTCCTTTTCTTTCCCACCGAAATGCAACACCGACATATGTTGCATTTTTGTAGGAATTTTCACGGCTGCTGCTCCAAGGAGTTGACAAGTATAATTCCTCTGACAGCTTCCAACAGAGCAACACGTAGTGTCACTTTTATGCATCCTTTTACAGTCCAACTTAAGAGGTCCCGAACTTCCCACTTTCTGTGTTCCATCATTCCCAGAGTGTCTAGACTGGAATCTGCTAGCCGCATAAGTTTTCCCTTCTCCAAATATTTAGGTCTGGTGTAGATAATCCCCCTTTACTACACTTAACGGTACGTTAGTATTAAACCTTTAGCCTTGGTGGACTGTCTGACGATATAAAAAAAAATTATGTAAAAAATTCTATATTCTTTTTTAAATATGTTTATGTTATCTGCATAAGCTAACACTATTTTATTGTACTTTTATACAAATTATAAATTTATAAAATACATTACACAAACAACCAGTTTAAATTATGGTAAATTTTTACTTTTCTTGACCCTTGCCGATTTTAATGGGTTTTTGCATACAGAGGCGCTGATTGCAAATCTAAAGTAAGTGTTTTTCGTCAACGTTTTATTTTTTAGATATCGATTCTTAATTTACACTATCTTGTCCGTCTTTTATAACGCAATTCGTGATAAGTACATGAAACTATTATACCTACGATGTTTAAAATTTATTTTAAATAATCGTGTTGTCAATTATTTTATCAAGATTTTTGGTAAAAATATAAAACTCCCAAAACTATCAACCATTTAAATAGAAGGCTGTGACGTGGCGCCCTCAGTTCTTTCCATGTTAAATCAGATGATATAAAATCTAATATTACACAATAATTTTAAATATTCTATAATAGTTTCGCTTATAAACCAACAATGTTGTGCAAAAAATTAAAAAAAAAAAACATTTAACGTAGAGTTAGGCTGAATTTGACATTTAATGATGTCAACTTTATATATGGTAACAAAGAATTATGGAAGTCCGGACCTACCCTACGATACATTGCGCAAAATCCGCGTGGCCGATTCCCCTATTCCCGCTGCCCTGCACGCCTGGACAATTTTGTACTACAGCATTGGCCTTCCATACACTTTTAAACTTCCTTGAATAAATAAGATTCGTCGAACCAGGTTTAGGAAGTCAAGCGCTAAATGGATACGAATCTTAAAAGTAAAAAGAGTAGCAAAATATATAATTAAAGTTCTGTGGCTGATAAAAAAAACTATATTACAACAATATATGTGCTTTTTCACATTTTGATGCAAATATTTCTTTTAGTCGAAAAGGATTGTATTAAGGATTTTATTACCAAATATAATAAAAATAGGTTCGAAATAGATATTTATAAAAGAAAACCTAAAGATTTTTTTCCATCATGTATATTTTTTTTTATATTTTATGCCTTTCTCAAAGCAACAGACTTTTTTATTTTTGAAAATTACTGCGTTATCTGAAAAGCGATAATCTTCAAATCCAACAGGGTGATTTTCGTTTGAAATTTTATTTATTTTATTGAAAATTCAAAAGCACTAAAATCTCATAAACTGTTTGAGACATAAAAATGGTCAACAAAAAATGCGCATGATTACAATATTTATGCCCAACTTATTAATGCGTCATTTATAATTTAATAAATTTTGTTATACTTTTAAAAAGATCAAATAAAATCGGCAAAGGCTGCTCGGGCATGTTTTTTCAGTTTTCAATATTATCCCATTTGCAAACGTATATCCTTTTTCTAGGGAAGGTGCATACCTCTGTAATATTTGTACGTTTTTTAATTATTTAATTTAGTTTTAGCTCTGTTATTAAAAATTTTAGTGAGCAAAAAAATCAGTTTTTTTAATCCCTATCGTATCGTTATTTTATTTAAGACGTAGGTTTGTACTATTTTTTTTATCTTTTTATTCTTAAAATAAGAACTTTCTCCTAATGATATAAAAACCTAACGTAAGGAATTAAACACATTTTTATTTTTTTTTCTCTCATTACTTCTGATGAATTTTTTTTTTAAGATTATTAGAGCTGTCCAAAATGCAATAAAAGTTGCACATTTCCAAATAAACTGTAATTAGCACAGGGGATGAGGCATTTAGGCTAGGAGTTTTTTTGTCCTGCATGGATTTACCTGAAATTTTCCCAGAGGGTAGGGAATAGCCCAAGGATCAAAGTTTATATCATGCCGAGGTGTGCTTTTATCCTGGGGGTGGTTGCTACCCCATCTTGGGGGTGGAAATTTTTTATTACATTTTAACTACAGAAATCGATAAAAAAAGTAATTTTAAGTAAAAAATGTTATATACATTTTTTTCGCAAAACTAATATTTTTCGAGTTATTCGCAATTGAAAGTAAAAGTTTTTCGACGAAAAATCGACGTTTTTAATAAGGTTTTCACGAATAACTCTAAAAATATGCATTTTATCAAAAAAACTTTAGATAGCAAAATTGTAGCTTATAGAAAAACTAGAAAAAAAGTTTATTTTAATAATTTCTCTACAACCAATACAGACCGAGCTACGTCTTGTTAATGGTTAGCTTTTGTACGCCAAATGTTAAATTTGAAAGATTCAAAGTCAAATAGCAGGAAAAGTTTGCATTTTTCAAGGAAAACATATAAGGTCTTTTTTAAAGTATATAATAAGACCTTTCTTGTAAAAACAAAAAAAAAGTTTTTAGCCTGAAAATTAAGCGAGTTATGATAAAAATAAGGTCGGTCCTTACTTTTTTCTACGAAAAGATCATTAAAAACAACCCCCTAATTCCCCTCTTAATTAAAATAGATCTGTACCCTTCTGCGATTCTTTCTATTCTATATATGTATTATTAATACATTCTGGAAGCTGAACCAAATTTAAATGCTTAATTTTAGAAAAATTGGAGCTTAAAGTGAAAAACGATTTTCCGCAATTTCGTAAAAATAGCCATTTTCTTTAAAATAACTTCAACAGTACTGGAGATAGGAAAAAAAGCTAGTGTACTAAATTATAGCCTTTTTAATTACAAAGACTTTTCATTGCATATATTTTTCTGTACAATAAATATGTGGCTAGATATGGCCGTTTAAAGCCTCTATTTACGAGCAAGCACCACCTTATTCTAGCCCTATAAACTCATACCATTTTAAAACTAAGGGAATAAAAAGAACTTTATTTACATAGCCTTGTAGCTCTTAAAAAACCCTACAAAATTATTTTTGAACAAACTTTATATCATTAAAACTAAAGGAGCTATGTTTAAAAAACCAATCAACTTTTTTTTCGAAAAAGTCGAATAGTTCACTTCGGAGCATAATATTCTATAAAACCGGTATACTTTATGCTTTTACCGGTATAATTTTT
>JAHBCN010004269.1:0-65878 GCA_019359885.1 Listronotus oregonensis | reverse complement strand
TTTTCCCCCAATAAATTTAACAAAAAAAAATATGTTTTTAAAAATAAAATAACTGACTTATGACCATTATAAAAGTCGATTTAAGCCTCAACTTAAGTTTAAACCCAAATTTTTTTATTAAAATGTTATTGACAAGTCTATTTAGACAACCGACACATCCTGTTGTTTGATCAAACTTTATTTCGAAAATAATATCTCATAATGGGACTTATAATTTATTATGGCAAAAAAAAAAACTAGTTCAATAATGCTTCGTTCCCTTATATTAAAACCTCCTACATTAGTTGTAATCATTATTTAAAATACCCCATTTTTGAATCTGATATAAATTGGAACCTCTTTCATTTGTGCACCTGCTCCCCAAAAACCCTGTACAAAAAGGGCGAAATTTCAAAACAATTTTGTTAATTAACAATTGTCTAGCCTGTTGCTAAATTAAATTTAAGTTAAATTTTTAACGAGAATAAATTCTTTGAAGTGTTTGAAATACACAATTATTTTTTAATTTTTTATTTAATATTCAATACCCTTAAAAAAATTATTTATTTTCGTACTCTTTTTTTAAAAAGCGCCTCTCAATGAAATTTTTTTTTTCCGCTATCTTTTATGGTTTTTAAGTAATATCAAAAATAGAAATGGCTTTTTTTTTGTTTCTTGTAAATGACAATTGCACTTTTTATTGACAGAACAAATCCTCAAAAAGCCTTTTTCAGATTTGCATTCCGCGTCGAATGGGGCATCGACCATATTTTTAAAAGCCTTCTAACTATTTTTCGCACGAGACACACTTTTCGACTAGCATATAATAAAAATTCTCTCTTGATATAAAAGATGCATTAGGTTGAAGGTTTTCAGCAGTGAGAGCAGATATAAACAAGAAAGAATGGATTATGGACGTGCTAAATAAAGTAATAGCACTTCTGTCCCACATTTTTATAATACGAAACGTTAAAACAGAGTGATTAGCATTTTAAATGATAAAAATGAATCGCCGGAAAGTATGTACTCGCATACGTTCAGAAAGATTGCTCCAAATTAGATAACTCTTTTTTTTTTTTTTGTATTTTTTTGTCGGAGAAAAAAGCCCTTTTAAAAAAAATAAGAAAGTTGTTCGGAAAACTAAAAAAAAAATTATAAAACTTAACGACCATGCAAGTGGGGCAGTAGTTTTACGGTAATGTCCTTTATCAGAAAGGGCCAAAATATTTTTTTTAAAGAAATGTGTGCCATCTAACTATGTGGACAAACTATTTGCTAAATAATAGTTTCCCATACACATATTCCGGAGATACATTTTTAAACTTTATGGAAAGATAGTAGGTATATTAAAATAAATCCCTAGTGACGGCATCACGCATAAACGGCTAGACGGATTTAATTCTTATTTTTTGTTGTGTTTGTTATTGTTAAAGGAATGTTCTTATAAAGAAGAAATTAAAAAAGTTAAAATATATTTCCTAATAATTTACCAATTCAAATTTAATATAGGGGAAACGTCTGTCGGTATTCTTTAAAAAAAACCCCGGAAACATTATAATTTAGATGCACAAGACAAAAATATATTAGTCCTTGGGAAAAATGAAAAATCCAAAACCAGTTTTTTTTTTCCCCTCAGTTTTTTTATGAAGTTTCGTTTGGGTATAAATAACCAAAAAAAATACCAATTTTAAAAAAGTTTTTGTAAAAAATCCTTTTTTTTTTTTTTTTATCATATTTTTCGGTTTTTTTTATATAATTGATTCAAATAAATGAAACTTCGGTAAATATTATTTTTTATTATAATTTTAAGTATTAAAGATTGTTTAGAAACATTTATGTTGCATTTTGGAATTGGACCAAAGTTATAAAAATTTTTTTGGACTATATGCAAGAAGCCTACTTTTCCATGCGGGCACAGGCAACGTTGTCACATTTTATTTAGGGAATCTACCAAATATTTAAAATAAAGGTTTACTTTAAATATAATTACGTATTTCACTTTGTTTTATTTGGGTTACTCGCCTTTGAACTTTTCGGAAAATGGGACCTCTTGGTCGGCCCCGGATACGGTGACCCTTACCAAACCCCCAAACTTGCTGATCTCCTCAAAAAAAAGGAAAACCCCCCAAAAAACCCAAAAGAATCACAAATATTATTCTTTTCGGTGGCAATTGGTCACCGTTGTCAAGACAAAATTTTTTTTTTTTTTTAAACTTATTTCCCCTATATGTGTTTTGGCCACGGTCTAAATATTTACTCTAATATGTAAAACCCAAACCTAGGACAAGGACACACCCAATCCGGGGCCTCAGGATGATTTTATACATACCAAAGAGGACCAAAAGAAAAAAAAACAAAAAGGAAATATTTAGGTTGTATTTAATTAAAATAAATCTATATATTGTGGCCTTTTCTTGACAGTATTTCCCAAGAGTAACAATACTGTCGGATTATTTTTTTAAAATTTTGGGACCTATTGGCGCGAAAAGTTATTAGAAAGTAGATAATTTATAAATGTATTTATTTTTTTGGGGGGAGTTGACATTAAACAGGATATGATTGACGTCGCCTTTCACCCAAGGGCAAAGGGGTTACCTTAAGGATTATTTAGATGATTGGGGGAACGTATGGTTTTAAGTCGATAATGAGGAAATTATTTTCCTAGATGCGGGATTTTATATAAATTTTTTTTTTGGGATGTTATCATGTATTTTGTAGTAAATGTTTGCTTTCTCCTCCTGCCCAGTCTCTTTTCCCTTTTTTTCGAAATGCCTCCTTTTATATTAGAAATAAGTCCGTATATTAATAGTATTTTCATTAATGTCGTGGTTTTTTTGGATGCGTCGTTACCAATGTTTGCTATTTCATTTCCTTTATACCTGAATGTGTTTTCCAAAAAATTTTTTTTTCGATTTTTTGTTTGTATAAATAATATTTATAATATTTTATGTATTGGATATAAAAGGGGTTTTTTTTGAAAAATATTTTAGGCTATTGGAAGGACTGTGATCGGAGCAAATTAAGACATTTTTAAATTTTTGGAAAAACCCCATATAAGCGCATGATTAATAGCTGCAGCTTCTGCAGAAAATATATAAAATTGGGATTAAGATAATCATTTTAATTTAACTGGGGGAAGTAAAGGCTGCGCCAAAATTGGGTTTTTTGGAACCTCTTTTAAAAATAATTAGGATTTTTGCGTTGGATAAATTGTTTCCAAAGTGTGTTTTCTATTGAGGTCCTGGATAATTTGGAAGTTCCTCGGGTTTTAAATGGGGTTAAATAACTTTGTTTATCGGGGAACTGTTCAGTTATTCAGTTTTAAAATTTTTGGGATGTTTCTATGAACTCTAGCGGTTGAAACTAAAAAAAAAAATTAAACTAAATTTAAAGAAATTTTTGGTCTAAGAATTTTGGAAATTTATTTTTTAATGGTTTTTCATAAGTGACACGGGGTTTTGGACTGGTGTATGTTAGTAATCAAAAAGACCAAAAAAGGGGGTGGTATGGTGTGTTAATTGATTTTATGTTTACCTAAATTTACTTAATAACTAGGAAATGTTTTATTTAAATTAACAGATCTAGTACCATTTCTTTTTTAATAAAATAAATATTTCCCCCTTTATTTTTTTTTTTTAAACAAGTTTCCTTTGCTAAAACTAGGCATTCCTTTTTATTATTGGTTAATAAATGCTTTACGTTTTTAATTTGTAATTCTTTTTTAATATATGTTCTATTTTTTTATTTTTTTGGTCTGGAAGTTTCCCTAAAAAATTTTTAATTAGCGGATTTAAAATTTGGGGGGTTTTTTTTTTTTTTTTTGAGGGTTGAAGTTCGGGGGCAATAGGGTGGACAGGGTCGCCCAACCCGGGGGGCCCGGACCAAGGGGCCCATTTTAAAAATAAAAAAGGGGTAAAACCCCAAAAAAAAAAACTGAAACATGAATCCGGCACAAAACTATGGAACATATTTATAATTACGTAGTTGTACATTATTCTTGCTCTCCAATAAAATAGTCATATCTTGATTTATAGGCATTAAGACAAAAAGAAAAAAAATAATATAAATATCACCTCAGTAGTTTCAAACCTAGACAAGCCATTGTTTAATATAATAATCTGGAAACAACATTGAATTATCAACCTTATTACCCATTTCAATGAATTAATTAATACATCTTCCAATACAGACACTTCAAAATAATTAAGCCAAATCACTACCTTTTGTGTTTTAGACATTCGAAGAAATTCTTTTGTTATAACAAATTAGGATTTGGTATAATATCTGATGGAGAAAGCCAAAGTTTAATCCTTGTTCTTGCCTTTGCTCCAGGACTTAAAATTAGGGAACTGAGAAATATTAGGAAACATTTATTATCCGGTTTCTCCTTTAAGGGAAGACTTATTTTTTTTTTAAACTTGTATTTGGATATTTACATTTTAAGTGGAAAATTTTTTTTAAAGGGATTGGTAAACCTTTGAAAGTTAGGTTATGCATAAAAAAGTTTACACAAACAATTTACTAAAATTGGTTTGAATAACCAAGGTTTTTGATCAGGATGGACGGGTGAAATGCATTTAAAAAATAAAAAACCCAGAATTTTTTACTTGACCTTGGGTTTCCCTTCCCTTTACAACTTTTTTGTTGAAAATTAAAAAAAAGAGGTTCAATAAAAAAAACTCCAAAAAATCATTTAATCTTTTAGGCGTTTTTTTAAGAATAACCTAAACTAAAAAACTTACATCCATACCACAGGCCTCTTTCAACCGAAATATTTTCTCTTTCAATCTGTATACTCTGTATTTCCCCAAATCAGACCCCCCCGGAATATTGTTCTTATTCTGGGAAAGGATCTTCTACAACTAATGGCATTCTCGATTCTATTTTAAAAAAATCTGTTGTCCATAAAACCCCCCCACTGAAAGCCCTTTCTTCCCCCGATGAGCTTTCTTTTTCCTAGGTATTTTCAGGTTCTGTTTAAAAATTGTCCAGTATAATTCCTCCTTTGGTGCTCCCAACTAGCAATATTTTTAATTTTTTTATTTGGGTTACTCGCCTTTTTACGGAAAATGGGACCTCGGTCCGGGGCGGATATGGGGTAACCCCCAGCCCTATGGGGCCCCATAACCAGATCCCTGCAACAAAAAAGAAGAAAACCCCCCCCAAAAAACCCAAAAAAAAAACAAACATTAATTTACGTTTCTGGAATCGGCCACCGTTATAAATTAAACTAAAACAAAAAATTAAACTAAATTTTAAAAATTTTAGGTTAAAACTTAGGAAATTCGTAGCTTTTGAGCTTTTAATGCGTTTTGTCATAAGTAACAATAGGTTATTGGACTGGTGTATTATAGTTTTAAAAAGACCAGAAAGGGGGTGGTATGGTGTTTTTGATTTTCGTTTTTCCGAATTTCTTCACATCAAGCATATAACCTGATTATTTAAACTAACAATATTGATGCTACACATTTTTAATAAATTTTCAAATTCAAAAAGACAAAAAAAATAAATTTAAAATTTAATGAAAAAAATTAAACTCAAAATATCAACATAAAAATAATGAAATGATTAATAAAACTGTAGTTAATTTATCTAAAAAAAAAATTTAAAAGTTGCTGAACTCTTGTTTTTCAAAGGAAATTTTGCCTTACCCCAAAAAGTTCCCGCTTTTTCCGTCTGAAATAAAATTTGGGGGAAAAAAAAAAAAGCCCTTTAATTTAACCCAACATTAACCATGACCAACTGTTTAGACAAATTCAAGAGCCCCCAAGTCGGTCATGGTTTTTTTGGGTAAGCAAAGCAGCTTTTTTTTTTCCCAAATTATTTTTTAAAGACAGAACCAAAATATCAAAATTTGATGGCCGAAAATTTTAAGCCCAAAAAACCCCTGTTGTTTACTTATTTTGAATTTGAAAATTTAGAAAGAATGTTTTTATGAGATATTAGATTTATTTCTAACCTATATTTTTTAAATTTAGTTTTAAAAGTTTTTTTTCCCCGATTTTCTGCGTATTTTGTAAAAAGATTTCTGTTTCTGTTCTTATGTTTAACTAAAAAATTTTATCAATTTAACGTTTTACCAGCACTCAAATTCACTCCAAAAACCAGAAAGGGTTTTTTGGTTGAAAAACAAAATTTAACACATTTTCTCTTCCCCGGTAGTATTTTGCTACCCCAAAAGGATACTTAAATGTAATTTTTTTAAAAAAAAATTTCATAAAATAAAAAATAGCGAAAACCGTATACAATTGTTCCAATAATTTTTTTAATTTGATATTCCTAGAAATCAACCTAAAACTATAAAAAAATTAAAATCGTAGTTACAAAAATACTGTGCATAGCAGGCCTACTAAAACGTAACATTTATACTTTAATAAATTAAATAATATGCAATAAAATATTTGTTTAAAAACTTATATTACATGTTTTTACATAAACTATTAAAATCTTTGCTATATTAATAATTCATACACTTTTTAGTCTTAATATATTAAAAATAATGAAATTAAGTATCTAAGTTTAAAATTTGTCGTATAATTGTTTTGTTGTAATGTATTTATTATATTAAATTTTGTTTATAAAAAAATAATAGTAATATGACTACGGTACTGAAAACTGATGAAAAAAATATATTTTTCATGGCCGATTTTGCGCCCTTCAGATAGCTGCGCCCTTGGCGGGCGCCACCGCCTAAATACGGCCCTGACCGTTAAATAAATTCTCAGCTTGCGGAATATAAAATGTATAAAAATTTTAAGTTCGTTTTTGTAAGTTACTCTGAATACTAATAATAAAATGTTCCATTTAAAAGTCCCTCAGGGCTATCTTAAGGATAACATGTTAAAAAATAAATAAGATATCACACTCTATGGTTACAAAAAAAAATGTTTCATTTAAATGTTGTTTTCTGGACCTGAAAAACAACATATTTTTGTTAAAAATCACATTAGGTGTGTTTTCTTATTTAAAGATTTTAATAGCAGATGTTTTAAAATTCCTTATCTTTACTTTTAAAAATCAATGTGATACTGATTAAGAATCTTAGGTAAAAATTTGGAAATATAAAATGAACGATTTAAAATGGTAGATTTTGGTATGTTATAGTTTTCCTTGTTGTTGTTACCAATGTGATATTATTTTACTGTTTAATATGTTTTTCTGCTGCCACAAATTTTATAGTAAGAAATGTTATATTTTTATTTCACTGTTTATTATGATTTTGGTTGTACATAAAGTTTCTAAATATTAGGTCTTAACTTTAAGATGATTCTGTTTCAACTTATTTTCTATTTCTTCTCCGAGAATCCGTCTCACTTACTAGCCTTCCCCCAATTTAAAAGTAGGCGGTGCCTGATAAACTGTTTATGCATCTTATTGGCTTTTAATTTAAGGGATGCTAATAGTTTCTTTACCTTCTAAACTTTCCGTAGTTGACCATTTAATAAAATTTTACAAGCACATTTATTTTGTTTGGTATAATTTTATCTTTAGAAAATATTTTATTTAAGTCTTAGGATTGTCTCATAATGGAACCAATATAATAAACGTATTTTACGGTAATTTGAAAAGTCTAGACTAAATTCTATTACTATTATGTTAGTTTATTTGCTAAGTTTTAGGCAATGCATCACGTTTCTTATTCTGAAAGGAACGAATTTAATGACATAATAAACCCATAAGTTTTTCTATTCAAATTTAAATTAGGAAGAGTTTTGGCATGACCAAATACATTGGTTTTTGAATACTAAAATATAAGAAAGATAGTTTTTTATCTATTTTAATAGGAGAACAAAAATAATTTAGGATATAACAGGTATTTATAAACCTATTGGCATCAGTTTCCGGATATAAGGGTTTTTGAGGGTGCTAGGTCAAAAGCTGGAAATTAATATTCTTAGGTCAAAATTTGGAAATTTAAAATGGCGTATTCAAAATGGCGGATTTTGGATTTTATATACCGATTTATCTTAAATTAAAAATATAAGAAATCGATTATTTTTGAAATCGGATCCTTCCAAAAAGGAATCAATTTCGTATCATTTTAAAATTATTAAACGAGTCCTGATCACGGATCCTATTTTTAAAAAGTAGGTAATCGATTTCTGGATTCGATTCCAAAATGATTCGATCCCTACCCAGCTCTAATAGAAAGAAATATTATTTTGGCTTCCGGTTTTTAAAACTTAAGAATATAAATGAAAATTTACAAATAACCAAAAGCACCATTATTAGTATATTTCATTACTAGTACGGAAATGACAATTTTTACGTGCGCAGCCGAACACGGGAAGTCATGCAAGAACGGAAAATCCATTTCTGGACGTGTAATGAACAATATTTTTTATTACACTTAGATACCTGAAAACAACATAAACAAAAAACATCGCAAAAAATGATTTAAGAAAATTGCGATTATTTATTTTTATTTTTAAAACAGTAAAACAAATTAACAAAAAAAAATTACAAGCTAATTAAATATAAAAAATTAATTTTGAAATGAACCGTTATGATTAATGGTTGTACTTATTGTACAATCGTATTATTGTTAAAGCTTAATCCCTTTTGTATTTCTTTTTGTTGAACTAAAGATGTTGAAGCGAAGTGTTCATGTATGTTTTGGATCTCTTGATAGACTGTTACAGATTTTGTAGTTTCCAAGTTACAAGACCTAAACAACTTTTGGGATACTTCAATTTTTTTCCTCTATATATTCTTCTGCTACATTGGAAGAAAGCCATCCTCTGTGTCTTTTCAAAGTGAGCAAATTATCGCCGCTTTCTACCAACATGGTGGCCGAAGAACGCCTTAGCCCATGTCCGGTATATTCTTTGTGATTTTTTAGTTTTAAGTATTTTGCAACAAGTTTTGGAATACCACTGATATTATGTTGAGCGTAACATCTTTGGTTTCGGTATGCAACAAATAATCTTCTACTTTCCAAATTTTTAGAGCGGAGATCTGCGTATTTACGGTAAAGTGTACAGGGATTGAATTTGCAATTTTCATTGGTAATGGTAAAACTTCTTGACCTGTGAGTTTTTCCATCTCGTAAGAACACGACAAGGAAACGCCCATTATCTTCCACATCGTCTAAATTTAAACGTTTTAAATCATATCTGCGGCATGCGCCGAAGATGCCAAACACTAAAATTACTTTTGCTAAAGCTTCACATAAAAATTTGGTTACTTGTTTTGATGTAAGAACCTTGAATTTCTTTGTTACATATCCTACCTTGTCGTTTCAAGCGATAGTTTTTTGGATATTGGTTGTGAGTTTTATCTTCTATTGCCAAACAACCCTTTAACATGGAGATCGACTCAAGTCGAAGTCATCCACTTCATAGATTTGCTTCTAAAATGAACTAAGAGAATATTGTCCTCTACAATTTTGATTCTTTTCTGAGTCTCGCCATTCGGTAAAAATGTGATATTCATGTTCATATCTCAACCTGGATTTCACTGGTAACAAATCTGCAATCATTTATGCCACTTGTTGTAATATAATTTGGGAAATATTTGGATTTTCTTCCAAATTTGAATTTATTTTTTGAAAATGGCATAAATTTCTCTGACAGAAAATAAAATATGTCATTTATAAATAAATCGTTGTTATGAACAGTTTTCATGGATGGATTTTTGTATAAGCGCACATAGGGATCGGGAAAAAAAAATCCGTGCGCTGTTCTGAAAATGTCATATTTAATGTGTTTTATACACAAATAAAAATGTAGTATTTTCAGGTAAGTATAATAAAAAATTATTTTATTATGCCTCTCTTAAATATTATTTTTATGTTTCGTTTATTTATAAAAATCTGATAAAGAAATAATACGTTAATCTATTTTAATGTAGTGACATAACTAGGGATATTATTCCATTTGTAATGGAAATGGAGATTTGGTGTATTAACAAGGGATATATTAGCATTAGGCATAGTCGTAAATACATATAGGGTCATTTAATTCACTTTTTTGACTATGGTTTATTTATACGTGGTAGTGACATATACAAAATCATCCAATATTTGTCCTTATTAATGCACGATTTTCTATTATTAAACAGGGCCTAAACAACTAAATGTGCAGGGTGTCCGGATTTTGATGGTTTCGCGAGGTATCTCCATTATTAGTTCAGTAAACGAAGGCCGGAAAAACTCCAAACCTGAAGATCAGGTCGGGCCGTCACAATTTTTTTTTAATGTGCAGGTATTAATGTCTACAGGGTCTTTGATTATATTCACTTGGCTTCTAAGGCTTTTATTTTTGAAGACAGAAAAAAATGTTTTATATAAAAATTGTAGTATTTTTTCCATATTATCCCTTTAAATTATCAGTAAAAAAATATCGCAATAAAAAATGGAAAAATATAGGCAACTTCAACTTTTTTAAATGAAACACCTTGTATATTATGCGCTACAACAAAAGATTTTTTTTTTCTGATTTCAAATATATATACATTGATAATATTTGGATAAACCATTTTTAAGATATTTTAGGTTAAATTATTAATAAATTACAAAAAAGTTTCATATTAGTATCAAGAAAGCCATGGAAACAATAAAATTGTTATGTTGCTGAATTTGGTGAGGTTTTCCTCTGGACCAATAATGTTTATTTTTGTAATTAAAAATTCCTGCTAAAGTAAAGACATTAGGTAAATTTTAAGGTTAAATAAATTTTATAATTTGTTTTGTTAAGTTCAGATGCCGCTTCCGAGATTGATATTTCATGATTTTTTAAAATTATTAAAAGTAGTTAGTGGTAGTCCAATAGAAAAAGTATAATAATTATCTTGAAAAACCAAAGGATTCTTCATTTTAAAGCTTTATCTATTGATGGTACCCGTTGTTAAGGATATAATAAGTAGTAGTCCCTTTGCACTGTCGTCACATTATTATTGTTACCGTGAAAAAGAAGCGATTTTTTGTTCTTCTGAATAGCCCGTCGACACAATAGCAATACGAACTACTTTTAATTGTTAAAATGATAAATTTCAACTTTTCACAATATCAATATGTCAAATTTATTAAAACAATTTTATTGTTTTCATAGCTTTCTTGATACTAATATGATTTTTTTCCATTTTTTATATTTTAAGCTTAAATATCTCCAAAATGGTTCATCCAAATATCAAAATATATATATATATATATATATATATATATATATATATATATATATATATATATATATATATATATATATATATATATATATATATATATATATATATATATATATATATATATATATATATTTAAATCAAAAAAAAAAATTTTTTCTTTTAAAACATAATATACATTTTTCTGTTTAAAAAGTTAAAGTTGCCTTAATTTTTCCATTTTTTATTAGGATATTTTACTCTAATTTTAAAAAAAGATAAAAATTAAAACCTACAATTTTTATATAAAACTTTTTTCTTTTTTCAAAAATAAAAGGCTCCAAAAACCGTAAATAATCAAAACCCTGTACATTGACTTTAAAAATATCATAGATGGAATGTCCGAAAAGGGCCTGAAAATGGCCCTAAAGGGGCCCAAAACTATTTTGGCCGATATCTCGAAAATAAACATTAATTTTTTTTTGTTTGGACGAAAATGAGCCAGTTCTTTTGCTGCAAACAATTCCATCACTTTTGTCAAAATTTAGTCTTTTACCCCGTTTCTTACATTCAAAAAAAAATTTAAATTTTTTTAATTTTCACGTAAAACTTTTTTTTCATAATTCATATAAAAAGGGGCTGGCTATAATATCTTGTCACTTTTTTCCTTTTCTTTGTTTCTTGTATTTTTAAACTCCAAAAAATTAGTTTTGCTAATTTTTTGACTCTCATCAATCTGTTTATTTTTTTTATAAATAGTTCCAAATCACTTGAAAAATGTTTTTAAAAAAGGTATTGAATCATTCAAAGGTTCAATAAATTTTTTTGTATTTCCCAATTTTTCCCCAAAGTTCAGTCTATCGAAATCAATAGATAATCAAGGACCATATCGGTCTTTAATGCATTAAATTGTCCCATTTTCGATGGCATTTTTTAAATTTTTTAGTTTTCCGGAAAATCGAGAAAAATTTCACCCTTATGAAAATTCGACATTTTTTTCTTTGTGATGATTTCTTTCTCTTCTTCAGTAGAATAAGACATGGAAAAAGCTTCATAAGGGGCCCCCTTCAAAGAAGGAAGTATTTATAAGACAATAAAAGAAAACTCGCAACAGTAGGGTTGCTAACAGGGCATAATAACCTAAAAAGGACACTACAGGGGGTAGGCTAAATACTTGGGGACCCAAGTTTCAGAATGTGGCGAGGGGGAAGAAACAGCCTACCATAGGTAAAATTTTGGGAATGTTCAGTTCATATTAACTTTTTTTTAAATTAGTCACATTTCGTCAAAAATTGCCATACTGTATAAATCCATGTTGGCTCAATATTAAAAACGTTCTCGAAACCGTTCTATGGTGAAAAACTGACATTAAAATTATAAAAAAAGCGTTAAATGGAAACTATTTCTATTTCAAAATTTTCCTAAATCTACTAATATAAACTTAGCAAGTCCTAAATAAAAAATATGAAAAATCATTTTAAAAAAACACCACTTTTATTTTTCATATTTGAACTGTCATAAAAAAAATATCAACGTATATAATTTTTAAATATCAGTTTTCGTCTAAACCCCGAAGTCCTTTTTTAAATGCTATTAAACTATTTCATATGACAGGAAAATAATATTTTTTTTTTTAAACTATCTTTTACATTTATATTTTAGTTTTAAGAAATCTGGTTTTGCCCCCTTCTTCAATTTTGGAAAAAAAATTTTTTTCCCATTGTGGATTTGTTTATTTACCTGTAAGTAGCATCCAGATAACTAATTTAAAAAAAAACATTAGGAAAATGAAAAATAATTTTCGGGTTTTTTTAAAAATTTTTACTCCTATTTTTTTTTCTGTCGAGAACCGTTTCGGGGATATCAAACTGTATCGGATCATTGAGTCAAAATCTTATTATTTATGAAAAATGTTTTTTGAATTTACTCGTTATCGTTGTTGAAAACTGTATATAAAACCCCAAATAATCAATTAATTAAAATTTAATTAAAAAAAAAACCCGTTAGTTACTAAATAAGGCCTTTGGAAGTTTACAAATTTTTTGTCATTTCTGTTGAACCCTCCTATATTTAAAAATAAACTAATATTATAATATTAAAAAAAAATCGCAGGTAAAAGTCTTGCAGTCGGTCTTGGTCTTGCGTAGTCTTACACTCCTCCCGGGCTTTGGTCTTGGTCTTGCATACCCCGGTCTTGGTCTTTTGGGCTTGCAAGCGAAAAAAGGGGATCTTGGTCTTGGTCTCGGTCTTGGTCTTGCTGCGAAAAGACCAATCGTTTTAAATTTTTTTTAAAATTCCTTTTCTTAAAATATGTTAATTTTATTTGCAACTTTTAAACCTTTCATAATCAAGTTTTCTTTTACCTAAAATTTAAAAATGAGGCCGTTATGGAGCTATATTAATATAATATTTTTTTAAGTTTAAACCGAAAATCTTCTTAACGAAAAATTTTCAAAATTTTCGAAAAACTTGAATTGGTCAAATTTTTTTATCAAATGATATGGTACTTACCAGAAACATGTTAATGGTAGCCACATGGGGGAACACAAAACAATGGTGATCATCTTTTTTACATCTTTATAAAAAAAGCATTTAATTTAAAAATTAAATTTAATCAGGGCATTCAAATTACTTTAAAATTTTTAGGGTGGAATTTTAAAAAAAGGGAAAAAGAAATTTTTAAAAAAAACTGCTTCTTTTTTTATAAACTTTTTAAATAAAGTCAAAATCAAATATTTTTTCGCCCATATCTCGAAAAATTTTTAACTTTTTAATTTTGTTTTTTATATTTTATTTTTTTAAAAAAAAAAGTTTTAAATAACTTTTGAATAGTAGTAAACAAGAAAAATAATAAAACCTTTAAAATATTAGTAAAAGAAAAAAAAAAAAGTGTCTCAGTTCATCTTAGACCTTTTATTTTTTATTGGAAGTATTTTTTCATTTTAAAAAACTAGAAATATTATTTTTAACTAGTTGGGTTTTGGGTTTATAATATATACAAATGTTTTGGCCCCTGGTCAAATAATACAAAAATAATGTAAAGTATTTAGCTAAATATAGTTTTTTGGAAAGGGAATAGAAAATGTATTCTTTATTTTAAAGTTTAGGCCTTTCCGTATCCTTTGCCACTTTAACCTACGTTGTCGAATCAAAAAAGGGTTTTAAAAATTTTTGCTTTAAAGAAAAAATGAATTAAATTTTTTTTTTACAAATTCAAAAAAAAAAAAAAAAATTAAGAAAAATAAATTATTTAAAAGGGAAAAAAAGGGTCCCTTTTTTTTGTTTATAAAAATCAAGAAATTAAAATTCAGACCCTTCTTTCTTAAACGCCATTTATAAAAAAGAAAATTTACATTTAAAAAACTACTAAAAACTAGAAACAAACCCCAAAACTAGATAATGGTTTGGAAGTTGTTCGTGTTGTTTGGTATAGTTTTCTATAAAAAAACCAAAAATTTTGTCAAACGGAAAAAAAAAAAAACCCTTTAAAAAAACAAATTAAAAAACAATCTGAGCAACAATCGCAAGAAGAAACGACAAAAAGAACGTCGTATCTTTTTTTCCACGAATATCTATCTCACCTATTTTCGTATTAAATGGTCATAATTTAAGACAATTTAAATAAATTTAATTTTAAAAAACAAATGTTAAACATTGTAATTATAAAATGAGTTTCAAAAATAAATGTCCCGGTTTTTTGAGTACCTTTTTGGGAAAAGAAAAAAAGAAAAATTTAAATTCATAATAAAAATGTTTGGACATAATGTTGGAATAAATTAATTTATTTGCTTAAAAAAAAGGTCTTGAACACGTAAATAATAATTTTAATTATATTTTTGACATAAAATATAAATATCGGGGGGCTCCTGTAGTAGATATGACGTCATCGACGGTTTTTTTAAATAGTGTTGGGTTTATTTGCGACCTGTAAAATGGCTGGGGTTACGGTGAGTACTTTTTCATTGATAAATTTAATACTGATTTTATTGACATATTTACGCTTTCAAAATAATTCCTATAACAAAAAAAAACAAAAATAAAAAGTGCCAAAAATTTTAAAACCATTTCTTTAATTCAAGGGGAAATCCCAAAAAGGGGTATGGAAGCCCAATCTATGGCCATTCGATCAAAAATGTCCCAAGAATAAATTCTTCCAAATTAAGCCCCCCAATTCTGGGAAAAACCAATTCCCCATAATATGGCACTTACACACAAAAACGTGGTGTAGTTAACCTTTAAATTTTACTTTTTAAGAGCCGGAATACCTTTTTGGGTTTAAAAGCCCGGCATATTAAATTTTATCCGCCTGTATTCCAACCGTCTTGGTTTCATTCGTCATTTTCGTTTGGTTTCCCTTTGGGGATTAGTTTCGATTGTTTTTCTTTGTGTGATTATATTTTGTTGGTTTTCAAAATTTTTGGATTGTTTAAAAAAAACCCTTTTTATTTTAGTGATTAGTGTTTTTTTAAATTTGACTATAATTTTGTGTTTATTGTTTGTTACTTATAAAATCTTAAAAAATGACTAGAGGGTTTTATGGGTTTTGTCCCAAATTCGGGTAACATACCCGCATTTTTTAATTTAGGTAAATATTTCTTATAAATTTAAAAAAAAGGTTTCTTTTAAGACTAAAGTTGAGGTTTACCAAAATTAATAATTTTTCTTATGGGAAAAATGGAAAAAAGAAAATTTCTTTTGAAAAATTTTTGGAAAAGAAAAGGGAATTTAACTATCTTTTAGGTGATTTCCCCAATGTTTGTGTATTTCTTTGGAAATTTTTAAAAAGAAATAAGGTTTTTTGGTACTTTTATTTCATCAAAAATTTTAATTACTGGGCAAGGCAAAATTTTTAAAATATAAATTCCCCCCTAATTAAATAAAAATAAGTAAAATTTTTTTTAAAGTTCCTTTTGCTTCTTCCTTTTTTTTTAAAAAATTCGATTTTTGGTTTCTTAATCTTTTATCAACTTTTTTTAAGCTCAACATACTGTAACACATAATATTTAATGGATACTTTTACAATGGATACCTAGTTCCAAAAAGGGTTTTAGTAAACATTTTTAACCCCTGTTCTTCTCTCATGATGTTTGTTATTAGTAAAAAGTATATCCTAAGAATTAAAAAAATTTTTTTACTTTTTGTTCAGAATCTGAGGATTGATTAACTCATTTACACTATCTTGCCCTTTTTTTTATCACAAATTGGTGAAAAATTTTGATTTCATACAATGTTTATAATTTATTTAAAAAATTTGTTGAAATTTTTTTTTAAAAAAGATTTTGGTAATCAAACTCCCAAAAATATCGACCATTAAATAGTTGCTTTTAAAATCTCCATCTGGTCTTTCCATATTATATCAGATGATAAAAAAATCCAAAAATACAGAATCATTTAAATATTTTTAAATAGTCGTTTAATAACCAACAATTTTTTTAAAAAAAAAAAAAACAGTGAATTTTTTAAAATTTTGACTGATGATGTCACTATAGATAGAAACAAAGAATTATGGAACTTTGGCCTGACTACTATTCATTACCAATTTTGGGGCCAACCCCTTATTCCCGCCCTGCACGCCTGGAAAAATTTTTTCACGGTATTGGGCTTCCATACACTTTAAACTTTCTTGGGTTTGAACATGGGTCTGGTGACCTGCTTGATGGCTCGCGACGTTTACTGGGTTCTATCCGTTGGTTCTAATATTTTGGTTTTTGGGATTAAACAAATGAAAAACAATATTTTTTTTTGGGGGATTTAATTCTAAAAATTATTTTAAAAGGAACCTACAAGAAAACTTTTTTTAATGGTATTTTTCGTTTTTAGGTAATTATCCTATACATATCGAACAAATTCATTATTTGATAAAGCAAAGAAAACTTTAAAAAATTTTCCCCCAAACCCAAGTAATAATTGGTATTGGGCATTTGTTATAATTAAAATATACAGGGCCTCGAATAAGTAGATATGATGTCGACGATTTTTTAATAAGTTTTAAAACCCTTTTTAAGAAAAACCCCATTTAAAAACAAAAAATTTTTGATTTTAATTCCCCAAATTTGGAGGTACGTATTTTTTTTTGTGTTTTTCTTAATTTTGGTACAACAAGCAAACTAAAAACGCTTTTTAATATCTGTCTTTAACAATGGTATGTGTTATCAACAAACATAATCCCCTTTTTTTATAACATTCTTAATATTTATTTTTAATAGGTCATTGAATATAATTGTGTTTAAATTTGTAAGATCACAAAATAATTCCCTGTTTTTAAAAATTCAGTATTGAAATGCATGATTAAAAAATAAAAAAATCACATAAGACTTCAAACTCCGAAGGGGGGCCCCGATTTCTAACGCATTTTCTCTATGTGTTTTATTATGGTGTATAATTGAGTGAAAGAAAAATAAGATTTAAATATTTTAAAAAAAAATTAAAGTTCAACTAGCAAACATACCTTCTTTTAAAAATTTCTGTATCATTTTTCCAAGAAACTTCAGCTAAAATGAACGAGAGTAAACATTTTTGACACATAAAATTTTTATTTCAAAACTTATCCGCTATCTAATCAAACTAATTCGGTTCCATCTTGTTGACCCACGATCCATAATTTTTTTAGACTCATCACCCAAACGGCATATTCAATATTTTTCAGAATGTAAATAATGTTTCCCATTGAAGTTTGGGTATTCTATTGGGTTGTAACGCTTAACGTTTAAATTAATTGGTTTGGATAAATGTTGTAAAAGGGGGTTACTTATACAGGGTGATCAAAAAAAATTTTTTTTAAAAATAGTTTTTTTTTATTGGGATAAAGTCAATTTACCATTTTTTAATGACGTCATTTTATTTATCTTTGTAGTGTATTTTCCCAACAACGTGACAAAAAAAAATTTAAAAAAAATTTGGGGGCGGATAGTTTTCTATTTTAGGTTATTAAAATATCATCACTGTCAATCTTCTATGTCAACTGTTTTTAAAAGGTATACAAAGTTATATAAAGACAAAGAATCGCTTCTAATTGAAAAAAAGGTACGAGCCTGGTCAACAAATTGACAACAACGATCGCATATAAAAGGAATGGAATAAAAAATTTGACCAGAATTACAGTTTCAGTATGTCCAAGTAAAAGGCCCAAAAACCAAAATAACAACATATTTAATAAATATAATTTGAGACACAATTTTTCTATTCGCAGAAAAATATGTAACATTGCCAATAAGACAAAAGTTTTAGGGCATTAAATATTTGGAGCTTTTTATCTTTAAAAACTGGCTGGCAAAATATAAATAATGGAAAAAAAAAAATAATGAAAATATTTGGACTTTTTTTCATATGTTTGACATTTATTCAAGCGGTATTTTTTTATAAACAAGTAAATTTGTCACTATTTTTTTTTTTTCTGTAAGGAAAAGTAATTTTCATTTTCCCTACAAATTCAAAATTTTCTAGATTGGTTACATATCTTTGTTGTATTATTTTTTTAATTGATTTCACCAAACTTTTTTCATTTTGTTAAAAAAAGCCAATATTTTAAAAAATTATAATTGCGATTGTTCATTATTAAGTTAATTTTTTAATAATTGTTATTTATAAGGCTCGTTTATAAATAATTTTACAAGTATTTTTTTATATTTAAAGTGTAAAGACAAATATAATCGGGTAATGGAAAATTGAAAAAGTTAATGTAGAAAAAAAAAGTTTTTTTTAAAAAAGATTTTTTGAAAAATCCCCACAATGTTTTGAAAAATTTATTTTCTAGTATTTATAACGATATCAGCAATAATCAGTAAACAATTCCATTTTAATATCGTTTTCTGGCATGTCTTTTTGAAACCGTTTTCCTGTAAAAACTTATTATCAAATTTTGGTAAAAGATTAAATAAAGTCAGTCTTAGAATTTTTTTTTTGTTCCGAATCTTATTCAATTTTGATTCTTTTGCTAATTCTTTATCAAACAAAAATGCATGAGTATGCGTTTTCAAAATAAAAAGGTGGTTATTTGTAAAAAATGCCCTTGAGCTTAAACTTTTTTTTTGCGAAAGGCTAACAAAAATTTTACCATTTTAAAGAAAAACACTTTTATGTGCCAATTTCCACTAGTATCTTTATTATACCTTAACACAGTGTGTAACATGTTAGGTTTAAATAAATAAATTATGAAATTGGGCTAAAAAAAAAGTTTTTTTCCCTTTTTTTCTCTGTAAAATTTTTGTTACCCTTTTCTGTCAAAAAATTTTAACTATTCAAAACCCTCAACTAAAAGACTAACAATTTCAATAATCTTTTTAAGCATTATACCTTATATTATGGAATGTGAAATTTGTTAGCAATGAATCGAAATGAAATAGAGTTTTTATCAAAAAATTCTAAAGTTTACAAAGCTACAATTTCAGAGGTATATTTTGGGTAAAAAAAATAGGAAATAATGAAATATGAATATCTGTTATTTTTTCTAAATAAAACTAAATTTTTGATTGAGGCTTTAATCAGTTTTAAAACCCAAATTGCAAATGAAACTCGGCATTACAATATCGTTGGTGAGTCAATGTTTTATTGAAAGGAATTAACATTATTTCTTAAATTCACCCTCGGGACTCTTGCTTTGATTGTTACAGGTCTACAAAAAAAAATGGTGTGCTAAAGTGGAATAGTTTTTTTGGCGATTTTTTCCACTAAACATAAATTTAAAGTCAATTGGGGTCAAACAGCAAAAAATCGTAAAAAAGGTTATTTCAGTTATTAACATTACCCAACCAACACAAATAGGCTTATTAGCATTTTAAATACTGCTAAAAAAACGGTTCGTAAGACATTTTACTTGTATACAAATTCTTAAAATTTATCTCGTAAAAACAATTATAATACACTTATAAACCAAAAGGACCACTTTAAACATATTTATCGTTTTAAAAAATGCTTAAAGTCGTGAGAAAAACCAAAAGACCTTACTTCTATAGCCCCTAATGAGTAGTTTTTAAAAAACCTATTGATTGTTTTTATTACGACACTTTTTACATTTTAATACAAATTGTTTTAAAAAAAGTTTTATGCTATAAATTTTGGTAACTTATAAATAAACTTAAAAACGTTTTTTTATGGATCTAATAAAATGGTTATAAAAAAATTTTATTATTTTCTACATTTGTGCTAAATTTTTAAAAGCTATTTTTTGTTTTTTTATACAGGTATAAAAATATTTACCTTAAAAAATTTCCAAAAAAAAATAATCTTTTTTTTTAAATATATAATAATTAAAAAAGAGGTGATGCCAAACCTTAAGCCAAAAAGCAAAAAAATTATTTTAATTGAAATAAATCAGGGAAATTTTTTGCAAGAATCTAATCCCCATTGCGAACAAAAGCGCCATAATGGCGATGAATGGTCTACAACCAGTGGCAAAAAATAATAAATGTTAAAGCCTCAATATTTTGGTTTTTTTTGCAATTAAATTTTCTGTTAATATTTATTTCATTACTTAAATTTTAACCGCTTTCCCTTGTAATGCAAATTACAGGGTTTTTAAACCATTTTTTATTTAACAAGGGGTGTTAATTACAGATGGCCTATTTTATAAATATAATTTGGTTTTTGGGGGGATTTTAATTTTTTTAAATGGTTTCAATTTTCAACCAACAATAAATTTTGTCTATTTTCCTAAACAAAATGGCATTAAGGTCGCCCCTTTTCCAATATGGCGTGACCAAGCCGATATATCACATTTGGCCAAAACAATAATAAGACATTAGTCTTGAATAAATCAAATTTAATCAAATTGTTTAATCCTGGCCTCCTAAACTCTTAAAATACAAGGTTTTTCAGATCATATATAATTTTTCATATTTAAAAGAGCATATTAAGATCTTTTCTCTTTTTTAAAAGGGCCCAAAATAATGATTTTTTGTTTAAAAGTATCCGAAACAGTAAGTCAATTTCAATCAAATAAAAGCTTATATTCCCAATTACTTTTTGGGGGATACCTTATAAAATAAATATATTGACAGAAAAGAATAGAGGCTCCAATCCTTAAAAACTTTACATTAACAAACATTATACTAATATTTGGAATTAAAAGGGTTCTGGTTGTTCAAGGTTTATCCCTTTTCTAATCCATTATGCAATACTCAATTGCCCATTTTATTAAATTTATTTCCCATGAAGTGATGATCGTTGTTAAATTTAGCAGTGGATTAGGGTTTAGATGTTTAACAAACGTCATTTTAAATGTTTTTTTAATAATTTTTTTGTAGGCAACCTTTTAAAATCTGACATTTTTTAAACATTCTAAACCGTTGTCAACTTAGCAAATTTATATATATATATATATATATATATATATATATATATATATATATATATATATATATATATATATATATATATATATATATATATATATATATATATATATATATATATATACTTAATTTTAGTAACAAATAAATAAATATGACGTTAAAAAGATTATTTACGTTTTGGTCCAATTATGTTGTATAAGTGTTTATAATTATGTCTTGTACGCTCAAAATCAAACCATTTTTAAGTACCTCTTTGCTTAGACCTAAATGCGTTTAGCTTAACGTTTTGGTGAATATGATTTAATAAAACTCCAACAAAAATATTTTGTATTTTATTTTATGTTCTCTTCAAACTTTTTCGTTAAATAAAACATATTAGACTTAAGTAATTGGCCCTTTATAAATTTAATAAAAGTAGTTATAAAAAAATTCATTTTCTTACATTTTATAATCCAAATTAAAAAAACTTAAAAACTTTATTCCCACATAAAAAATTTTTTTTGTCTCTGAGATACTTTTTTATATTTACATCACTATTGAAAAAATTGTTTATGAAGGACCTTTATAAACAGTTATATAGCTTTCATCTTTTTGGGAAAAGCAATTTTTTTTAGTTGTTATTTTTAATTTAATAAAACGTCAATATCTAAAAAAAACTATAAACGATCAAAAATTTTTAAAACATAAAATATATTTTTTTACAGGCCTTTATTTTACGTAAAAACACATTTTTTCTTAATGCCCTATTTTCGAGTTATAATTAAAAACCCAAATTTTTTTTTTCAAGGCTACCCGGGAAAAAAAATTAAAAAAAATTATTTTTTTAAATTTTGGGATTTTTTTTGAAATTTTAATTTTTAACTTATGACTTAAAAAAAAAATGAATATTTATAAAAAAAAACCCTTAACCCATTAAACAAAAGATAATATTTACACGTAAATTTAGGTCAAAAAAAAAACAAATCAAAAACGTTAATTTATTATCAATCTTATAGAAAAAAAAACTGGGTAATGGAAAAAATTAAGGCCATTTTCCTTTAAAATTTTTTTTATAAAATTCATCAGTTTTATCGTTCACCTTTCACCTTTTAACAAATTTTTTACCATTGGGCTTTTTTCCCATTCCATTGTCGAATTTTTAGTTCCCTTTTTAAAAAATATCTTTCTTGATAAAAAGGATTTTAGGTAAAAATTTTTTAAAATAACCAACTTCTATTAACAACTTTCAAAATTCTGAAAATTGGGCTTTCCAAGTTTTTTGTGGATGGAAAAAACTCCATATTAAAAAAACAAAAAAAAATTGAACTGACCCTTAATGAAATTTTATAGTTACAATGGCAAAATAACCGGGAAAAAAGGGGAATATGATTTTGGGTCTACGTTTTTAAAAAATTGAAAAAAAAAAAAAAAAACTATTGTAAAAAATTTTTTTGGTCCGTATTAATTTATTTAATTAAAAAAAATATAACTATTTTAAAATGTAAGTGGTTCCAAAAATATCGACAATTTTAAAATCATTTAGTTTTTTTTACAAATAATTTAAAAACTTTTTTTACGATCGTTATAAAAAATTTTTTTTTAGCATATTTAAAAGTAATTCGACTGAAGACCTGAAAAAGTCCCAAAATGGGTTTCGGGGAAAATCTGCCTATGATAGAGATTTTGTTTTTAAACCCAAAAAAAAATTATGAAATCATAAAGGGCCTTATTATTTTTTTTGCAACACCAATATTTTTCAAAGCTATCGAAAAAATTTTATTTTATTGCTTTTTAATTTCCCCGGTTGACCTACCCTGAAATGTTTGACCTTGACTAAATGGGGTTAAACTGGGCGGTTCGTTTTTTAGCAAAAACATAAAAATCCATGGTCAGGTCTTTCGAACCCCTTTAACTTTTTTAAATGGATTGTGTGGTTTAATAGACAAGGTAAAATACATTTGGAAAAAATGGTCAAAAAAAAATTATTATTAAATGTTCTTATAATGTTTAAAGGCAATGAAAACGTACTTTTAAAAACTCAATTATTAGCAAAACCCTGTAGTAGGTTTATACCAATAAAAATGAATCCGGACTAGGGTATATATCAGGATATAAGAAAATGACTAAAAAATCTGGGCTTTTTTTCTGAATGCAGTAAAGACCCTCCAAATTGGACCCACATCTTCCACACTGGATAGATGTGGGTAGGCTAAAAAAAAAATGCAGATTGGCAAAACAATTTCACCACAATTGTTAAACGCAAGAAAGGTGGTAAAGAGAAATTTTCACAGGATCGTACAAGACACTTGCTAAAGAGTTGATGCCTTAGCCGTTACTATGTGATAATTGTCATCATAGAAAGACACTGATAATAAAGCCACTATGTTTTTACCTAAAATATTTACACAATTATTGTTGTGCGGTTTCAACTCACAGAGTCATTTTCAAAAAATTACGGACTAAAGTATCAAGCATGCAAAAATAGGTGTGAATTTATACCTCTAAATTGATAATATATGTTATAAAGGCAGCGAACGAGCCCCAACAGTTTATTGGTTTTAGCGACTACAGTAAATAGCGGGAAAAATACAAGTTCGGTTTTGGTCCATTGCAGCAGATGTACACCTTAGTATTTTCAAAAAATATCAATAAATTAATTAGATGCTTTCCCAAAATATTGAAAAAAAAGCTTTTTCACCCTTTTTAATATTCTAAAAAAATTAGAATGAGCCCAAACTCATATGCAGCCAAATGGTGCGGGAGTTTTCCCATTTCCGAATCATGAAGATAGCGGCATTCTAGCTGTAGGCGGAAGCAGCTTTTTTAAAGGACCATTTTTATACATTTTAGGCAATCTTTATTTTGTCTAAAGCAAAAATTCTCCAATTCATATTTGGCGAATGTGTGAAAAATCATTTTTCGGGTCTGAAGGAGCCATTTAGCCTACTTTCCAACCTGTTAATGTTGATAAACTTTTTCCTCAAAAGCATCAGAAAGCTCAGCGCAAGCGCGTCTCTTGTGAAATGCCACGTTTCAAAAAAGTTGGCATTATAAAATTCGAATTTACTTTTTATACATGTGTTTGAACTGACAACGACTATTTACCTAATAATCATTGCGATTCTAAATGAAGCCTGAATTGATGGTTCTTCATTAGAGCATCTACTGCGTAGAAATACGGTGTTCAGTTACGGCGATGGTTAAGTGCTACTGGTCGATCTCAAGGAAAGTAAAGCCGAATTATTTGAGAGTTTAGGATGGTAAAAATTTAAATATCAAGTAGAACTGTGATCACTTTGTTATAAATATCATCGATAAAAGTAATTACACAAAAAAGAAAAATAATATTTATTCTACTATTGACATAGCGAGGTTTAGTGACTTTTTACCTACTACATAATGTATTATTTAGAGGTTATGGGCGAGCTGTTATATTTTTAATTAATTAGAATTTATTACCTTATCACTAGTTTTCTTTTTTTGTACAACTGATGGGGTCGGATATTCGGTTGTTGGGCCACATTCTCCTTTTAAAATGTGATGAACAAATATATATTCGATATTTATTAACATTATCAGTTCCTTTAAAACGTATCTTAAATCTTTACTTTTGCACAATCACAGTTGGCACACATTTCAGACAAATTTTTAAGTGCTTTGCTTCTTATTTTTAATCAGTTTTCCGGCATTCTTTGACAAAACTCTGGAAACTAATAAAATATAAGATTATTTCTAAAATTATTAACTACGCGTATTGCTGTGGCACCTCCATAGCAACAACAACGTTTTATACTTTTTACCCATAGATAATATTATATATTTTAATAAAATATTTGTATTTATTATTTCTGTATCATATACACAATAATTTTAAATTGAACTGTTTATATAGAAAATTAATTATTATTACTTGTTTTATTGCTATGCACATAAACATACTGTAATACGTTTTGTGAGAAAATGAAATTACCTAAAAAAACACGGCAAGTAGCTTGAAATCTACTTCCGAAAGAGTGTATTTATTTATGAGCCATCGTGGATGGCAATTAAGCGAAATTCACCTCCAAAAATCGAAGTCAGTTGTCCAAGAGGGTTCAAGTACAAAGTTGAAGGAAAATTGGCAATAATTTCTTCAACGAAAGTTGTTTTGGCTACTAAAAAGTTGCAATTGCAAGTTATTGTCGATTCACTAACCTTAATTTAATATGTAAAGGTGGAACAAATGCCTTTTTTGGCATCAACTAGTATGTTTATGGGTAACATCTTTTGGTTTCGGAGTTGAAGTACATGACCTAGTAGCCACTCCTTCTAATAGGATGTTTTATAAGAAATCTACATATCGTAAATTATGAATATGCATGTTACAGAATATTTATGATTAAGAAATTCTGCTTTCAAATTTGATTCAAGTGGAATTAATGGTTAATGGAGTTAGTAAATCACTTTTCTGACTAGGCACATATGTGTTTTTTTCGCATTTTTTGCATTTTTTATATTCAATTAAGTTTATAATAATAGTTGGAAAATCTAAAAAAAACGTAGTAGATCCTAACGTCTCAGTAACTTGGCAATCTAAACCTGAACTGGATGTTGTTTGTAATTTACAACGATTGACAATATCCAAATACCTCATCTTTAAAGAGCGATTTTTTAAATAATATATAAAAGATATGTTAAATACAGCCCAAAAAGCTTCTTTCAGTTTGCTTCCCAGTGAAATCTAAGGATAGGTAAAGAAAGTGTATAATATGTTCTGCGGAAATTGGAAAACTACAAGAGATTTCAAAGGAATTATTGAAAACTTATGCTGGTCTATAAAAATATATAGATATTTATATAATTAAATATTGTGCCATTAATAATTTTGTTTTTTTGTTTAGAGGCAAAAGTCCTTTGACTTCTCTGGTTTATGGAAGCTTACATCACGATAAATCAATGAAAATACTAATATGCTATAAAAATTAATAAGCTTACTTTAAACGCCAAAGCAATAGTAATGAACTTAAAAAAATAAAAATATTTGACAATGGAAAACGTCACAACGTTTCTGACTGAAACTCAGATGACGTTTCTGTTAATGAAAGTAGTATTAATTTTTTGGGCTGAATGGTGCATGTCGGTGTGAAATTATGCAGTTTTAACAACTGACGATATATAGTTAGTGATACCAGAAACAATGTTTGGTTTACCAACGATATACCGTTCATTGTTTAGGACATTGCTACTTTTCTAGACAATGGCGCTGATATTCAGGTTCTCCAAACGGCATACGGGGATGGCGATCTATAGCTGAAGGCCACCGTGGAAAGAAAGCATTGGTAATAAAAAAACAAAACATTAAACCAATGTCAACTGGGACTAACCCCAAAGTTTCTGTAAAATTGGTAAATAAAAAATGTTTAGCAATATTGGATTAATACAACTGGAATGAAAGAAGTTTTAAACTTTTATAACGTACACAATTGTTCTTTTTATATATAGTCACACACATTCAAAATAAACTTTTTTTCTTTTATTTAATTTGCGTTTTTGAGATAATGGACTATATTTAGAATACATTTAGTCATATATATATATATATATATATATATATATATATATATATATATATATATATATATATATATATATATATATATATATATATATATATATATATATATATATATATTTGTCAGTCCATATTAAAATCAGTTTTCGGTTAATGATTCAGAAAATTGGCTGAATCTTTGATGTAAAAATTAGTATAGCTTATAAAAAACTCTATAACAATCGCTTTACAGCGATGTTTGTATTTATCTTTAAACCTAAAGATATTAATGAACGAAAAAGATGTTTTTAGAAGATATTAACCTATTGTTAGTCGATTCTAAAGCCGAGTATTATTTTTATTAACTTGGATTTAAATAATACATTTGGCTATTGTTTGAAATATCGTCTTTGGATTTTAAGTTTGTGTATGAGGACGTATATCGGTAGATCTTTAACTGTCGTAAAGTTCACCTTATACCCGAATATTATTTTCTTGATTGGAAATACTCGACTTTATCAAGAATTGTCATACTACATACATTTAAATTATGCAAAAGTTTGACAGGAAAAATATTTTTCTTAAATGGAACCACTATATATTTTTACATTTTTTGGATTCTCCCGAAAATTCGGACATGTTTTATGTATAATATCTGCTACCTATCTTCAACTATTCCCAAATAATTGCATTTTAAATAATAATTATATTACTTTATTGCAAAACATAAATTAATTAATTACATTCACGCATTTTTGAAATGTATTTTATAAAAATGGAGTAACCGCCATTAACAACGCTCTCAAATCAGCATATGAACCATTTATAACCAATTAATTTCAATTACCTATACACTCTAATTTGCTGAATATTTGTATAGACTTCTGAAATGATATCAGTTATTTAAAAGTTTCAACTGTATTGGTAGTGAAAATAAATTACAATGCGATTTAACTGAGACTTAAGAAGAATCGAAATATTAATTAACTAAGCGGCTGTGGTGAAAAACTGAAAACTTGCACAACAGTTCGAATTATATTCAACAATAAGCCAACTCAGACAGAACACTGTAAGTCGAATACACAATCAGTAATTAAGGCTAAGTGGAGAAGACTGGAACTGTTGAGGATATTGGCAGACCAGGAAGGGCCCGGCGTTCCTGTATTAAAAACTGGATAATCCTGGTTTCATTACACTTTTAAAAATCGAACCTCTCCAATGCTCAACTCGCTTTGGATATTCACTTTAACAGATCTGACTGTAACAAAATTTTAAAAGAAAAGTATTTTTATATACATCACAATTACTTCAAGAGCTACTAGAAGATGATCCAGATCACCAGAAACGAGTTTTGTGAATATGACCGAGAGAACACGATAATAACCTAGACTGGTGAAGCAGATATGCTTTTTCAGACGAGCTTCTTTTTGTTTAAATGGACAAGTAAATAGGCATAATTTTAGGTACGAGCTTACTAAATCCCACTGGTTTAAGGAAAAGTCATTCTCAGAATTATAGAAAAAGGTGAATGTATGGGCAGAGGATTATTAATAACAGAGTAATTGGACCATACTTCTTTGAAGGAACTTTAACGGGACAACGTTATCATGACTTTTTAGTGAGCAAACTTGATTTCAGCACTGGCGACCTGTATCTGATGAAAATAACCCAGACATACCCAAATCATAGGGGTATGGTTTCTACAAGCGGGATCGAGGCATCCCCACTATACTGCTGTATTTAGAAAATTCCTAGATGATGTTTTTCAAATCGGGTGATAAGCAGACGTGGATCAGCGAGTGTACCTGAATCATGACCTTAATCATTGGACTAACTGCTGAGTTTGTGTAAAATGAGTGTATTGCAAAGATAAGCCACACACGCTTGATATCCTTCAAAGTCATATTTTCTAAATAAATGCAATTGGGAATATTTCTCCAACCACAATTAATGCTTTACAGCAAAAATTTATCGATCGCGCCTGGGAGTACTGCCCAGAGCTGTTAATGGCGGCCACTTCAGCATTTGATAAAATAATTTCAAAAATATGGAATATAATTAATCAATTTATTGTTTGCAATAAAGTGTTATAATTATTATTTAAACGTAGTATTTAGTAGACAGTTGAAAATGGAAATTGCTCTTTGACATTATACATAAGCGATATTACAGAATTTTCGGAGAATCTAAAAATGCAAAAATATACAGTGGGTTCCATTTAAAGAAAAAAACTATTTTCTAACATCAAAACTTTCTTTGACACCCTATATATATCATTTTGATGTAAATATGCCCGATCTATAAAATAAAATCGTGTCCGGTTTTTTCAAAAAAATACCTCCCCTTTTAATGAATTTATCCGTTATTAAATCCTTCCTGCTATATATATATATATATATATATATATATATATAATATATATATATAATATATATATATATATATATATATATATATATATATATATAATATATATATATATATATATATATATATATATATATATATATATATAATATAATAATATATATATATATATATATATCGATGGTGTCAATACAATACCTCGTATATATTTGTTATAAAATTTATCAGGAAGCAAAAAAGAATTGTAATAATTTTTTATACTTCAATAATGTTTAGTTTTTTCTTAGTTTCCAATTTCATACGTATTGTTTTCGCTTTAAAAAAAATTCTAACAAAATTTTCATTTTTTATTTTTTGCTAGATTTACGTATTATTGCATTAAAAATGTGGATGGAATTTTTACACATTATTGCATTATAATAACTTCTGACAGCAACTGTGAACACAAACTTTATTTTGTTTTTATTTATTAAATTTAAAAAACACATTTTTTCTTAAAAAATAAGATGCAAACCACTAACAGAAACTTATTAATAACTAAACATATCTTATTCGATCTAAACTTATTTGTATGTTAAATTATCATAAAATGGCCAATAATTTTGATGTAATTTTTTGTTTTTAATTTTATATAGATTAAATATTTCTTTTTAGTAATTAAAATTTTTTTTAAAAATTTTGGGAATTATTCTATACATTTTTGAGTTCTTTTTTGAATACGATGCGGTAAAAGATTAGCTTATATCTTCAAAATTTAACTTGCAGGTAATTTCTCCATTTTCATATTTAGAGCCACGAATATCGGCCTTGTGATGGGATCATTGGTTTCCGGTAAAGATAGTTCATATACAAAGATCCGCGTTCAAAATTTAAAAAAGTCAAGCTTGTTCGAATAAAATAACTTCCAAATGGCTGAAACTTCATTCTTGCTTCCATTATTATACGATGAAGCTAATCATTTTAGAATCGATAATCCATGTTTAATATTTAGCTTCTTTTTCTATGGTTTGCATCGTACTATTACATCCATATTCCATCTTGGCACTTTAACAATTTTGTAAAATTGTCACTATATGACTTGAAAAGTGCAAGCAAAAGCATTTACCAATGCTGGCATTACGATTTGCGATATCTTTACATGCATCTGAAAAAATTGTGATTAGCTCTGCAATTATCATTTTAGTCAAAAATTTCGTTTTAAATAATAATCTACTAAAAAGAGGCAAATGTCAAACTTGTAAATCGGTATCAGTTTCAGAATGCGACAGTAACATGTTACTTCTTTTTGTTTAAGTCAAAAACTGTATAGTTATTACAGCAGCTTGCGGTTTGGTTTTAAAATATATGAAGCTAGCCTCAAGCGATGGACAAGTTTTCTTTGCGAGTCCACATAAATGACGCCAACAATTATTAAGTATATTTTCCTTATCTTTGCTTTTTCTTCCTGCGCCATTTCCTTTATCGCTTTCTTAATGTTTTCACATTTTGGTCCAGATTTCACAAAGCGATTAACCAACACGTTTACCACATTGAATTATTTTCATTAGTTTTCCGCATCATTCTATATTTTGACTTTGCAATATTTCGTTTAAAGTGTTTCTTGATAGTGCCTTTTTTTCAAATTTTTTGATGAATTGTTCGCACAACTTAAAGATCAACCAAAGTATGAAAACTTGTTGCTCTAAATAAATCTTGTTAGTGTCTTTTTCGACAGTAGTATTCGAAGTTTTGGAAGATCATCTAAAAATTTTTTTATTAATTCAATACTTTCTAAGTTTTGGAGCGACCTTAGTGATGATTTTCCAGTGCTTGTATTTTCACCAAATTGGAAGCTTAAACAACGGTTTGCCATTCCTTCAGGCCCAAAGTGCTTAAACGTTTTACACACCGGGAATGTATTTATTACCCAAATTAAAGAATAAAATAGCGATTTTGATCTCCTTGAATTTTCGTTTAAGAATCGTTCTTTCGGATTTCTTTCCTTCTAAAATGGTTGCAAATATAAACTTTGCTTCCCGGCTATTTAAATTTTCCCAAAATGCTTTAAATCTTCGGCTCTCTCCTTTTCTGATGTTGTTGGCAGCTGCTTTTCGTTGTGATTTTTACATGTAGAGGAGCATGTTGGTCCCATTCTCTGCGGTTCCTTTACTGATATCATAGGTATCATCATCTTTTGATTTTGACCTGGAAATCTAAGCGGGTTTTCCACCTGCAATCTTCTCTGTTGATTTTCTTTCATTTAGTTTTGATATCCATTATTGTCTTTAAAATTAGTATAGTAGTGACATTTCCTCAATTTCGAAAATATTGGTTCATATTTTCATTCTCGATTGCTTTCAAGGTGATTATCGCTATCATTCTCATCGTACTTTCTGGTCGAAAATCTGGATCTCTTACGCCCTCACAAACAATTCTTCTTCATCAGCTTTCAGTTGGTGGTCTTGTCATTGTTTCATTGCAAAACATTGATTCGTAACCACTGTTGGCACTATCAGTTTCAAAATTATTTTCATTTCAATACAGTTTTCTTTATTTTCATCCACTTCTGGAAAACGAAACCATTTGTTTTTAATATTTTCATTTACCTTCACCAGTCATATTCGTGCGAAGCTAATAGTCTTTAAAGTCTGTTGGTTTGATTCGCTATTTCCAAAAAACGTGCTTTGATTTTGGTTCTGGAAAAATGTAAAAACTAATTTAACTTAATTTTTTATAAGTAACTAACAAGTTCGGTGTTGCTGATATCCTCTAAATGTTCTACGATGACATTTGGTTAGGTTTAATTTTAGCTGCTAGATTTTATACCTACAGCTGAACAATTTTACAAAATTTTCGAATATGAATATTTTTATTCTGAAAAAAACAAAAATAGCCGTTTATTAAAGTTTTTAAATGGTGGACCATAAAAATTTACAAAGTTGTTGAATTAAAATTGATTTTATGAGTTGCAAAATTCAACTTACCATTGCGTCCACCAAACGTGTTTCCAAAACTAAGGTGTTCGCATTACCCTAAATCCTAGTGGTAATATAAATGTATGTTTGATCGCGTGCAACATGGCAATATCCCATTGCGGATTTAAATATAATATTCAATACCACTATCTCCCAAGATTTTAAAATTAACACAGTTCATCTTGAAAAATCATAAATTTATTTTAACAAAAATTATTTAATTTAAGAAATATAAATATTCTAGGTTTTAAATATTGTCACCAGAAAAATTATAAAAGTTTAATAATCCAATACAAATATTGTTGCCACAGCTTTTTCAAATCTCTAAGGGCAACCTTTGAAAAAAACACTTATCTCCCCATTTATAAGATCAAAATATAATATTCTAAACTAACACTTATCTCCTAATACATTCAAAATTAACGATTTTTATTTAAAAAAACATAAATTTTAACATAACAAAAAAATTGTTCAGTTCAAGAAAATAAGTGCCAAAGCTTTTTCACCTGTCATAAAATAATAAAAAAGAAAGGTTTAATAATCTCATAAAACATTAAAATACTTTACCGTATTTTAAAATACCTTAATATACTTTTCACGGGTGCGGGGGTATTATTATTATTTAATCATTATATAATAATATAACATATATAATATATATAATAACACTATAATAATAATATATATATATCTTATATATTATATATAACGCTCATATTATATATATATATATATATATATATATAATATATATAATATTATATATATATATATAATAATAATAATAATAATAATAATATATAATAATATAATAATAAATAATATATAATATATATATATATATATATATATATATGGATAAACGACAATATAAAAAGGAGCTGCTGGTCCAAATATAATATTGGAACATTTTTACACCATGATTAAATAACACGTGTTTGACGCATATGCTAAAGCCTGTATATTGTAAAGGCGGGATAACATAAAAATATAGAGAAGAATTAAAGGTATGTTATCTATTCCACGAAAGGCTTCGTATATGGTTAAGACGAGATCTATAAAGGTAACGCTACATCTTCAAAACTTTCGTTTCTTTACAACCTTTGATGTCAAACACGACTAAGCTTAATATTGAGAAAATTTTTCATGTTTTCTGTTTCATCATATGATATACATAATAAATGAAAAAAAACTCGTCTTTAATTGAAAGAAAAAAGTATTTCAAAACTTTGTTTTTTTTTAGATTAAATCGATGCTGAAAATTCATGATAACGCAAAAAAAAATCTGATGCATCAGCGGAGAACCCATAATAAATCCGTTATTCACTTATATTTAGTTCCATTTTAAAAATATTTCTTCAAATCTTATATTATAATACTTCAAATTTCTAAATAATTCTATATTAACAATAAATACAGAAAAATTCCTGATAATAGGCATTTTTTAACCGAACAAAATTGCCCCACTCGGCAAATACATTGCATTGTATACAAGCGGACAACAGCAGCAAGTCTTGCTATTGTCACAATGTTTGATAATCGAGGAAAATATGCCGACTGTGCTATTAATTTGCGGCGAGAGCCAAACCAAATACTAATCCATGACTCAGAAATTTACTGCTAAAGATTTCCCACGATGGCTCACATCTATAGGACAACCATAGTGCAGACACCAAGGTGTTTTAAAAAGGAATGTGTGCAACCAAAGAAATCTATTCTTTAACTTCAAATAAGGTGCTTTTGTTTTAAAACATAATAATTTATCGATTCTTTAGCCAAAAAGAATTTAGTTGAATTTTCGCCAAGTACACTGCGGTAAATAAACATGTTTCAAAAAATTAACTTTTGTCCCACATTGTTTTGCCGTTTTGACTTGTTTGGGCTCCTATCGCTCATTAAAAATCTGAGCATCATACTTTTATACTATAAAAAAGTCTGAACTTTCAAAAATAATATTTAAATATTTTCATCTTTTTTGGAAAATAAAATAATTTTTTAACAAAGTTGATGCTCTCAAAACAAATTATTTATATATATATAGTCTAGGAGAAATTGTTTTGTGAGTACCGAAAAATATTCCATCTGATTTTTTACTCTGATCCTCTTTAAATTGCCCCTACTAATAATATAATCCGCTATTTTGCCCATTGGTGCCACTGGTGCCATATTATTTAAACCGAAAATTGTTTTAACAAATTGCGAAAATTTTGTTTTTAACCGGAAAAACTTTTTTGTATTCTTTGTTAATTCAAATAAAAAGGCCTTATGACTTTTGATAAGTTTATATTTTGGAAAAATGATTTTTTTAAATATTTCGAAAAATTCGAATTTAAAAACTTTGATCATAAAAAATATATATTAAAAAAATATGTATTTTTCAATTCCTTATGCAATAGTTTAGTTATTTTTTCATTACAAGATGCGAAAAGTTTACTTTTTTGGTGTGAGGTGTTTTAAATGGTAGGCGAAGCCAGAGCTAATTTAAAACCTACGGTAGTTGAAAGCCTTTCATCATTAAATATATTATATTTTTCACTGCTGTTATGTATCGCATAATTTAATAATCATTAACGTAATGTTTTATATTAAAAATATCAAGAGATTTTGAGAAATTTTACTGTTAAAAATTAATCCATAACAAGCACATTTAGTAATTTGACGACCCAATGTATCATCAAGCACTTGTCAGATTTTGAATTATTGTTAATTTAGTATAAATCCATTCACATTTTAAAATCCCAAATGAATATGAAAAACCTGGCTCAAAAAGGCAGCTGACCGTGTGCCCTCACGCCTGAACAAATCACAAAGAAGAAATTGCATCAAGATATAAATCCTTTTCTGAATGGCTTTACTCCCACAAAAAAAGCAGACTGGATTGTTTGAGAATGTTATGTTGGCGTATTTTCAAGAAAAATCCGAGTCTTTATCACCACCAACCTATATTGGTCTGTATATTCCATGCTCAAGTTAACAATTTTATGAAGGCAAAAATCAAGATATTTCATTCAGAAAACTAGTTGTTTTTATTAAAAGGAAAAACAGTGTTTATGGTAAAAAATCAAAATTTTAAAAAAAGAAGAAATCATCTGGTTTTTACTTACTTATGATCAATGTTACATAGCAATGAAAGCTAATAATACATTATGGGAGTGTTTGCGGGCATGCGGACTGAACAAAAATATGCAGAATGAAGCTAAGTGATGTACTCAAAAATAAGAAATGACGCGTATGACTATAGTAAAAAAATAGTGAGTCTAAAAAATAAAGTTAAAAAAACTTTAATGCTTAACGATAGGCTCGGTTCAACCACCTATTCAGATTTCTAAGGAATATGTTAAGCTCATAGACGAGAATGCTCTAGATGAGCGTTGTATCGTTTATGAAAGAGGTAAATGTTTAATTTAATCAAATGTGGCAGCACACTATTTCAAATGTGCCTAAAGAACTGCGGTTTTGAAGCTTGAGAACATCGATACTGTTAATTCTTTTAAAGACGTCAACTACGTTTCTTATGATAGCTATGTCGATATGTACTTAAAAGGCATGGAGGTTGAGTCTTCTTCTGTTGGAGAAGATAGATTACTATTAATAAGGTGGAAATTTCAAGAAATTTTATACAGAAATTCTATACCAATATCTATTTCTCTAATGAGTAACATTGAAAAAATATGAATATTAAACGGTTTAGATGATAACGATACCCCAACAACCATTTAGAATTGTTAATTCAAGTATTCATATCAATTTGCTTTGCTAATTTGCTCAAATTGCACGATTACTATTGTACATAGCCTAGTTTTTAAAATATTTTGTATACGTTGGATTACTTTTTACAAATAAATCCTAATAATACCAAAAAGCATATTTTCTTTTTTACTCTTACTTTTTGTCCAGGCGCTGAAAATATTGCTTTCGTATTAAACGCTTATGTGGGTAACACGAAGGTTTACTTTCGTTATCGTTCACGTTGCTAGGATTACAAAAGTTTCTTGTTTTCACCCAGTGATAGAAAAATAATATCGTAATTATGATTAAAAAATAATTGTTTATATAGGTTTTAGTTGTTTTTATTACTGATAGCACAATGCGTAAAGCCAATAACTTTTATTAAAATTGAGTTTCAAAAAACTCATAAGTAAACTGTAGATTATTAAATTAATATTAAAATTTATTTCCTTTAGTCGTTTTAAATAAAGTTTTAGTTTTTAAGATAAAAAATAAATAAACTAATCATTTTTAGGACACGAAGGGCAGCATATGAATTAGAAGAAGTGAAGCATGTTTATAGCTCGCCTAATAAACATAATCAAAAACCTGTATAAACAATTTCAATTTTCAAATCTCAACTAAAGGATATTATGAACTATTGTATATTTAATAAAAAATAATATTTTTAATGTAGTATTTTTTAAATATATTTTTACGTAAGATTAAAAAGGCCTTTACAAATTTAAGATTATCGAACTTTCAAAAATTTATACAAAAATATTGTCGCCTAAGATTACGCTGTTGACTGGGATCGTAGCTTTTAGTCGGAGTAAATAAAACAGAATGGAAAATTGAATATTTTTCAAAAAACAAATTCCTTAATTTTATTTTATGCATAATACTGCTTATTGCAGTTACATGTATTTGTTATTTAAGTGACGACATCTTTTAACCCACTAAATATACTTATATATACATATACTTACATAGAATTATTCGCGGGCGGAGAGGACACGACCGAACATTTTTGATTCCTCTTTTTTCTATTCTTGTACCCCCTAACTTATTCTATCGATAACTTTTTTCCAGTCTCGTAATTTTCTATTCCCCTCATTTTTTCAATCAATGATCAACGATTTTGCATTTTTTACTTTTTTTAACGGTTTAATTTTGTCTCCGATGCTATATTTATCAGGTGAATGCCGGAAAAAAATGGGAAAATTCACCTACAGCATTACATTATTTTTTAAATATTCAAGGTTAATCTATCTTGGATGCGCGGACAAAGTGGTTGATTACGATTTTTTTTCCTTCTGCAGCCAGCCTAGGCCATTTTTGAATGGCATTAAAATTGAAACGACATGGTTTTAATATTTTCACGAATAAATGGTCATCCGTATAGGATTTTTAATTTAAACAAACATCCACTAATTTTTGCAAAACAAAGTTTGTTATTTGTTGTGAATATTTTTAATAATTAATGGTGAGGAAATTTTGCAAAGATGGTCTCTGAAATCACGATTATTAGTTTTTTTCAAGCCGCCCACCCTTTTAGGCCACATGTAACCCCAAGTAAGTTTTATTTTAAATTTTTTTTTTTATCTGTTAACCCCTATTTTTGGGTTTTTTTTTATATTTTTTTTATTCTCTAATTTTCCCCACGTTTTTTTTATAATTTTGAATGTTGGGAAAAAATTCTGAAATAAGGGCTATTTTTTCAAACAGTTTTTTTTTCTCGGGGGAAAAACTTGTAACACTTTTTTTAGTTATTTTAAAAAACTTTAAAAATTTTTAAGGGTTTTTCTTTGGGGGAAAATAAATTTGATCTGTCTGGCCTTTTATAATAGTTTTTTTTTTTTTAAATTTTTAAATATTTTTTTTTGGGGGTTTCTTTCATTTTTTTTGGGTTTAAATTTACAGTTGATAATTAAATTTAAACTTTAAATTTTCTTTTTAAAACCCCGTTTTTTTTTTTTTGGGGTTTTTATTATTTTTCCCCCACATTTTTTTTCCTTTTAAATAAGCTTTGTTAAGAATACTAAAATAACTTTAAAACTGTTAAAAATTTTTTAATTTATTTCCAAGTAAAATTTTTAAGCTAAAAAAAAGGAAAAAATATATTGAAATTCGTTTTTTTTTTAGCTAAAAATCAACATAATTTAAAAATTTAATATGCTATTATAAAATTTTTTATTTAGTCTAAAAAAATACTTGATGATTTTTTTTTATTAATTATAATAACCCCTAAAAAATTGATTTGTTTGGTTGGCCAATTTCTAAAAAAATTTTTTTTAATTATTCCCTTTTCCCGATTTCGATTATAAATACAACGTTCTTTATACTAAATTTTTTTTGTACCATTTTTTTTTATTTGATTACCCAAATTAAAATTTAAACTTTGGTTGTTTTTCTTAAATTTCTGGCGGAAAAATTTGGGTTTTTTTTTACTGAAAAATTTTTATTAATTTTTTTGTAAATTTCTAATTTTTAAAGGGGTTTAATTAAATTGAATTATGCCTTTTTAGTGGGGGGGTTTTTGTTTAACAATATCATATATGATATTGATTTATTAATTCTAGTAATTTTAAGTTTTTTTTGGGGTTTTCGTGTTATTCTTTTGAAAAAATTTAAATTTTTTTTTTTGTAAGTTTCATTAATAAAAAAAAAAAGGGGGGGACCATTAATAAAATTCCTTTTCAATTTTATATAATTATAAAAAAGATCGGTATTAATCAAGGGGTTTTTTTTGGGATTTTTGGTTTTATTAAACATCAGTGTGTATGTCTGATTTTATCCTAATGAAGGGGAAAACAGCTATGCCATTTAACCTACAATATTTTATTTTTAATTTTTTAAATTAATTTGGGGGAAAAATTTTATTTATTTTTGGTATTTTTTCAAGACGATACCGAATTTTTTTTTTTAATAGAATTTTAAATTGATTTGTTTATTCTGTATTTTGAGGACTTTATTATTGAATGTTCCCCCTTCCCTTGGGGCCACTTTTTTATTTGATACTATTGTTTTTTTTTTTATCTTAAAATTTTTTTGGCCTTCACCAATTCTTTCGTTAATTATTTTTTTTTTTTTAAATTTATTTAAGGCCCCCCGCCAATTTTCTTTAATTTTTTTTTTTTAAATTTTTTATGGGGCCCCAGCCGGTTTCTTTGTTTGTTTTTGGGGTTTCTTTGAGATTTATAAAAATACTTAAAAGGGCCCTTTAAATTCTTCTTTGTTTTTTTTTTTAAATTTGGGGAAAATTTTTTAAGGCCCCTTAGCCATTTGCTTTTTTTTATTAACTTTTTTTTTTTTTATGGTTAAAATTTTTCCCCCCATTTTAGGCCCCTTCAAGTATAATCAAAAAATTAAATTTAACTCCAAAAATTTTATCGTTACCAAATTTACGTTCAAATGACGTCCCCAAACTTAAGCTTAATTCCAAATTCAACTGTTTATAATTTACCTCTTTTTTCCCCGGGGGTTTGGGGAATTTTTAGCCCCCCTACCTGCCGCAGGAAACAGGAACCTTTTAAATTTTTTTTTTAACAATTACAACCCCCTTTTTTTTTGAATTTTAAAAAATTAAAAATTTTTTTTTTAAATTTTTGAAACTTAAATCTTAAAAAATTTTTTCTAAATAAATTAATTTTTTTTAATCTTTTTGAGTTTTAAAAACTCACCTGATACCAGAATAATTTGTATTATTATATTATTATTATTTATTTTTTTTTTTTTTCTTCTCTTTAAAAATTTTTGACCGGTTTTTTTTTAAAACTTAAAACTAATTTTTTTTTTTTTGTCGTGCACTGGTTGGTCCCCAAGCAAGCTCCTATAACATCAGGGGACTTCCAGTTTGTAAGGGCCCCGAAAACTGGTGGTGCCATAACGAACTCCCTTTTTTCCCCCCAGCTGCGGGTGATTTGCACGCACCCCACATTCTTTGGCTGAAAACCTTGCACAGGATAAATTTTGTATTAATTTTCTTCTTTTCCTTTTTAAATTGGGTTGCTCATCATAGTCACACCTTTTTTTTATAAACACTTTTTAAAAAAAGGGGTGGGAACTTGCCCCACGGGTGAACTCCGAAAAAAATAAATTCAGAATAGATAAATGTTGTTTAATTTGGAATATTTTAGCCTAAACAATTAACTAGATATTCGAACATGATATTCTTGAGTTGATGAACTTTCGTTATGGGAATGAATCAAAATTATGTTTTTTTATAACAAATCGAAACTAATAATTTATACTTGACTTTCCCCTCCGGCTACGACAAGCTACCCACGTAAAAAAATTAAAAAAAAGAATAAAGTAAAAATGTATAAAAAAAAGAATTACATAAAATACAATTTATACAAAAAAATAAGGTAAAATACAATTACAGATTTACACTTCTCCCGAATAAAACATTAGCGATGCCAATTTAAAATTTATAAACCTTCTGAGTACGGACCTGTCCATTCAATGAAAGCGTTACACCCTTGCTTGAATAACGGAGAAACACGTTTTGTGAGTTGCGGGGATAGATGTAGGGAGTCCTGCACTCTACCAATCGTTCGTCCTATTGTGCCACCATCAGATTCGAATCTTCTCTTGTGACGTTTGGGCTGCTTTCACTTTGAAGATTATGCTGTGCTCTTGTTGCTACTATCTTAGGTCTATTTATGCATGATGCCAGTGTTTGACTTGTCTATGGTGTTTGGCAATGACAACATAACCCAGAAATTGAAAAAACTCTAGTTTTGCTAATTTTCCTGCGGCACGTGTTTTCATGCGTTATTTCACCCCTTAGGTTTGTGAAAGTTTGCTATCAAACCAATGTGATTGTGTTGTGATAGAAGAAGGTGATGATCGTCGGTGCCCCATGTGTTTCGATCGCAGACGCCTTGTTGTTTGCGCGAGTGGCTCCCTTTGGATAGCGAGTTTGATTTACTACGACTAGTATGGATGTAAATATGCTTATGTGACACCGCTTCCATGCTCGATTTATAATGGTGAGTTTTTTGTGATGGTTTCTGATAACTACTAATTTGATTCTTTGTTTTAGCGGGTGGCTGGAGGTAGTAGGCAGCTTCGCTGTTGGGTCCTTGCAGCAGGCTTAAGGCGGATTCACACATACGGTACTGTGCGTCAACTGTGTCGTAACCGTGCACCGACTGTGCTGTGTTGTCATATTCACACCATTCATGTTATTACGTGCCACAGTTGGTTAGGTTTGTATCATGGATCGAAGAGGAGGACGTAGTTATAGCATGCGGAGCGTATCTAGTATTAACGGAAGAGGTGAAAAAAGAAAGAGGAAGATTTGGATTAATCGTTTATGGAGAGCTAGGAGGAAGAAGGAGAATTTCACACAGCATTTGCTCGACTCAAAGATGATCCAGAACAATTTGTTCGATACTTTCGCATGACATTCTTGAAATTTGACAATCTGCTGAAACTTGTAAAACCAGACATACAAAAACAGAACACAAAATGGAGAAGATCTTTATCCGCAGAGGAAAGATTAGCATTAACTTTGAGGTATGTTTTTCATTATTAATACGCATAACAAGTATTTAAACAATTAATATATTTTCAGTTACTTAGCATCAGGTACTTCCCAGTACCGTCTAGGAATGAGCTATAGAATTGCCCCTTCAACAGTACAATCAATTGTAGTTTCCACTTGTGATGCAATATGGAGAGTTCTGTCAAGAACAGAAATGCCTGAGCCAACAGAAGATCGATGGAAAAAAATAGCTGATGACTTCTGGACAATGTGGCAGTTTCCCAACTGCATTGGTGCAGTTGACGGTAAGCACGTTCAAATCCAGGCTCCCAAAAATAGCGGATCTCTATTCTACAACTACAAAAAGACATTCTCTGTTGTTCTCATGGCACTTGTAGACGCTAATTATAAATTCATTGTTGTTGTTGTTGGAGGTTATGGCAAATCGAGTGATGGAGGTATATTTTCAAAAATCAAATCTAGGAAAAGCATTGGAAAAAAATAATCTTCATGTTCCGAGACCAAGAACATTACCTAATTCAGATGATATTGTGCCATTCGTGATATTAGGAGATGAAGCTTTTCCTTTAAAAGCAAATCTATTAAGACCTTATCCAGGAAGCACAGCACGAGATAATGAAAACCAGAAAATATTTAACTATAGACTGTCAAGGGCTCGAGGTGTGGTTGAAAATGCATTTGGCATCCTGATTCAAAAATTCAGAATCTTGTATGGTAGACTTCAAGTGAATCCTGAAAACGCTGATAAAATTATTTTGGCCGCATGTATTTTACAAAATTACTTACGAGATGACAGATCTGAGAATAAATCAGGCCTGCCTGGATATGAAGAACAAAGCTCTACTTCACAGCAACTTCCACTAAGGGGACTCCGTCGTTTGGGTGGAAATTCAAGTGAAGTAGCTATAGGTGTAAGAAATACATTCTGTAATTATTTAAACACTACAGGCGCGGTACCATGGCAGTTGGAGGTAGTAAGAAGAGGTATACCCTACCAAAATACAGAGTAATTTTGTATTATTTATATTTTTTATATTATTTGTAGTTCATATCGAAATATTGCATATTGGGTTAATAAATATTACATATTTATTAGAAAACTGTTTTATTCTTAGACAGCTACATACGTCAACTTTACAAACATAATAAAAAACTTAAAATATTTTGGTTTCATAACGTAAATGGAATTCATGTTTAACAGATTAAAAAAATAGAAAAAAAATTGAAACATTTTTTACGTTTCCTAATATCTATCTTCGTTTGTTTGGAGGTCCTCGGGTGACAGAGGATGGTATTCGGACTCTGTGTAGCCGGTATCGTAGAAGAAAGATTTTGTAGCCATTGACGTCTTCCATCTATGAAGTTTAGAGAATACCCATCTTCAATTCGATTAAAGGACCCGGCAGTGGCTGAGAACGGTGTTGGGAATCTGTATAGCCGGTATCTGGAGAAGGAAGATTTTGCACGATTGCTGTCCCCCATCTGTGGAGTTCGGAGAAAACCATGGTGGGATATATTGCTTTTTTCTAAGCAGAACGATTTCTTTGCTGTTCACGAGGTTAAAAATATCTCGTTTTATTTCCGCCTGATCTATCTCCGGGAACTTTAGAATACTTTCGGTTATATCTTCAAAGAAAGTCATTAGCTTTCTTTTTGGTGGAGGTATTGTGACGTAATTGTTAGAATCGACGGATTGTGTTCTAACTTGGATAAAATTTGTCAAAGCATCAGCCAAAGCGGGCTGATGCCTTTCGCTTTCTCGAAGATACTGTTGAGGCCACCGAAGCGGGAGAAGATGGGTGTAGAGTATCCTCAGTTGCCTTTCGCTTTTTCGAAGATATTGTTGGGACCACTAAAGCGGGAGATGGAGGAGGTTGTGGGATATCCTGATTGTCATCAACTTCATCATCTGCTTCAGTTTCCTCTGACGCATCCAAATTAGAACAGGTTCTGTATTTATGTTTAAATTCTAAATACTAAATTTTATTTAAATCAGTCCCGGTAAAACCGCTGCAAATTGAATCAGTACTTCCACATTACTTTTATTATTTAACTTTTTTAAAGGGATAGGTTACTCGGTTAAATAATGTTATATCAAAAACTAATGGTAATGTTGGGTTCTTTGATCCTAAAAACCTAGAAAACAATATACATCATATTTTAAATTTAACCCCCTCCCCTTTCTCTAGACGGGTGGTAAAATTTTTAATTATTTATTTTAAAATAAAAGAGCTACTTTTATATAAAAGAAAAATGTTTTGTGTGTGTGTGTGTGTGTGTGTGTTGGCATAGCACAATACGTTAACAAAGAAAAACTTATAAATCATATGTAAACAACGTTAATTTCGCCATGTACCAATTTCCGATTTTTTCAACGACAAGAAAACTTTGCTACTTTCAAATGTTACGTAAAATTTAGATACTTACTGTCAGCAAAATCGCGACACCCGAAAATGAACGAGCGCTGGCCGAAACAGGACTGCCGCCCTCTGGTCGCCTTAATAGTTCTCACTAGAGCGGTTAACACGTACCGTGCTCCTACCGTGTCGGACCGTAACCTCGAGAAATCGCTTTCAGGAGCGGTCGGAAGCAACACAGTCAGAGCACAGTCTGTGCCTAGACCTACATGTGTGAATTAAACAGTGTAATTCAATACATTTTCAATGGAAACTTCAGGTGATCGATTTAGTTCAAATCGACACAATGGTGCACAGTAGGTGCCCAGTACCGTATTGTGAATTAGCCTTTATTCTATCCTCTGCTGGTTTCCTTAGATCGGTTCCAATGTGTCAGCTTACCATTATTCAGGTTTTGATGCACTATCGAAGGCTTTTTCCAAACAATTTCAGCTTCTAAATGACAATTGGAGCGCTGCATCATTGAGAGAAAACAGTAAGGAGCAAAAGGGCATTGGATTTATAGGTTCAGCATTATCATGATGCTGTGGAGGGCAACAATGGAAAAGCTACATTTAAACTTAACCTCAACTAGCGCTACCATTAAAAATATCATAGATTCTATACAGTCTGTCCCGACAAATTCCTATAGCTACACTTACTTTATCGTAAAAAGTCATTGGAACTTTTTTATTTGTATTTTTATAAAAAATATAAAAAAAAATTGTCTCGTTAAAAAAACAATTTTTTGCAATTGTTTAAACAATTCCAATCTAAATAATAGGGCACCAGGAGGCACCATGGCTACATGCATATATATTATCAGTACCTAGGGCAATTTAAAAAGGATCGTATAAAAAAATTGAGGTGCAGTAGTTTTCGGTAGTCATGCTGCGCTTCCTCCTAGACTAATAAAAAAGAAGGATATAAAAAAGAATATAATTTCTTTATAGGTATATTCTAATTTTCATGTATTGTTATATCCCTCATTATAAAATAATAATCCCTACAGCTATCAGATAACAGTGACTGCGCAAAATTTCATAACGTCTCTGCGTTGCGCCCATATTTTAAGTTTTATATGGAATTTTATGTAACATCCATGACACATATCTTCTCGATGCACGTATAAAGGGAAACACATTAAACCATTGTAATTTTCAAGAATATCGAATGCCTTGCTAAAAAGGCCATTGTGCAGACATCGTCATATTTTATACCAGGCAGCTGGTTTTATTATAGAGAAAAGGTAAAATATGGACTTTTAAGAAGTTCGATAAATTTATAGTCAGCGAATTAAAAATAGAGTATTTCTGAGTTAAAATATTAATTATAAAATATATTTTTTCCTTAAAGGGGATAACTAATAACTAATTTCTGCAAACTAATATACTCAAGGTACCTATGACATGAAAATCTACCTATACCTATCTGCTACCGTTTTTAAGAAAATAATTAATTACTATATTTTTTTCGAAACATCACTATGTGAATTTTTTTGGTTCTCCAGAACTTTTATTAGGACACTCAACGGGAATCACCCCTTATATATATATATATATATATATATATATATATATATATATATATATATATATATATATATATATATATATATATATATATATATATATATATATATATATATATATATATATATATAGAAATATACAGGGTGTCCCAGAATATGTGGGCAATCTCGCGGAATCTACTAGAAAACCTAAAAATATTATGACAAGTTCCCATAAACTTTTTCCTATGAGCCTCCCTACGGAGATTCAGATACATAACGGATGCCCCTGAAAATCGTTTTTGTTTAAATAACTTTTAAAGTACTTTGATATTTTTTTAATATGATGGTTACTAGATAAGTCTTATTAAAATGAACCCATTAAATCATATTTGGCTTATTTAGTTTGCCAGGGCTAGTGATGAGCAAAGCAAGTCCAAGACCAAGACCGGGCTAGTCTTGGTCTTGGTCTTGGTCTTGCAAGTCTGGTCTTGGTCTTGGTCTTGCAAGCCCAAAGAAGGTCTTGGTCTTGGTCTTGGTCTTGCACCACCCGGTCTTGGTGTTGGTCTTGTCTTGCTGCAAGATTCTTGCTGAGTCTTGCTTTTTTTGGTAGTAATAATTTAAACTAAGCAATCTTAAATAAAATATATATTTTTTAATACTTACAAATAAATAAGATGGAGACTATATTTTTTGCTTTAAAAAATTTTTAAAAAATACCAATTTTAACCTTACATGTACATTTAAATTATTTGATTAAAAAGGATATTTTAAATGTAGGGGTTTATTTATTTATAGCGCTTCATTTTAGTGATAGGAAATATTAATTTTTTTTTTTTGAAGAAGCATGTAGAATTACAATACTGAGTACTCTGAGGGCAGAAAAAAAAACTTAAAATGCATTAAATGCACTAATGTAAATGGCGGACTGTTTTTTTAATTATTTTTTTTTACTTTAAAATCTGTTTACATAAAAGCGACTGTTAATTATTCTTCCACCAAAAACATTGTGTTTTCATTTAATAATATTTTAATGCAATTTAAGCAACTTTATAAACAAAGTAAGAGCATAAATAATGCAGGCCATTAAAGCGGCGACCATCGCCTTCTGCTACAAAATATTAATATGCATAAAACGTATTCGTTTTATTTTATATTCGTGTTACTATGCTTTTTATATTTCGAGAAAAATCCTTAATGCTAAGCAAACATCTTTCAATGTGTACTTTACTAAAAGTAGCTCAGCTTTTTTATGAAATGCACGATTTCTGAAATAGATCGTTAAGCCTTAGATTTATGATAGACTGAACCTCTATTAAAAGGGCTTTTATGTTGTTTTATCTACAAGGGTTGTTTTACGTAGGTCGCAATGAAAATTTTTGCAAACTATAAGAAATACAACTTATTTGTAAGAAAGAATTGCTTTATTGTTTTTTGAAATATTCTTTTTATAACTTAACACATTTATTCATTTCATAAAATCAATCAGTAAAACATCAATGCTATTTCTTTACAATTGTTAGACAATGTTATGGTTTCAATAACACTAAAATCTTGGACTTCCATTGTCTTTATTTGTTAATTTATACACCACGTTTCGGTTAGGGATGTATCTCCAACCGTTTGCAAGTGATAACTAAAAACTATTTTTAAAAGCTACGATCTTATATACTTTTTCTTGTTCACCGAAGCTTGACCGACTTTTCACGGTTCAGCAACGGCAGCCAGTTATTCGGATTATCGACACTAGGTTTGCTAAATACATTTTGGTTGTTTGCAATTATCACAGCTTTTTTATTTTTTTTTCCAGTGGGTTTCTTTATGAATGATTTTTGCTTCCGACCATTGTATGCGATGTTGTTTTGACCATGCGTGTTCGGCAATCACTGATTTTAACGGTTCACCTCGTTCCGTATATTTTTTTGTGTTCTTTAACTCCAATTTCGAGTGGTCTTTTTGTTTTCCCGATGTATAATAATAATAATAATAATAATAATAATAATAAATAATAAATGTCTTTATTTCTGAATAATAATCGATTACATATTACAATAAGAGATAAAAAAACTTAAATTCAGAAAAAGGCGGAGTTTAGATGAGGCATCCTTGAATTCCTCCCTGATCATACTCAACCATTAATTAATTACATAACAAAAAATATAAATAATCAAAAGAAATGTCTTCCAGTATTAAAAAAAAACAAACAAACAAACATATAATGGCGTACTAGGCAAAAAAAAATAGCTAAAAAACAAAAGATTGATTACACAATACACATTTCTTACTAATAATCACATAAAAAAGCTATTGTCGCTTACCCAAAATATATTTCGTGTAATGAACTTTAAAGGCAGACTGTGAAAGATGTTTTAAATTTTCCGGCAAAGAGTTAAAAAATTTAGCCATATTATATGAGAAGCTACGCTCAAAGATTACGGTTCGATGATATGGTGGTGTTATTTTTCCTCGAAATCTGATATTAATATTATGTACATGGGTCCTAAAGACAATACGCTTATAAAGATATGATGGACGTTTGGAGCAGATAATTTTTTAACAGAAGCATGCTTGATGTAACTCTTTCCTCTCTTCCATGTTCAACCAATTGGATTGTACCAACGTATGCGAGATATGCTGGTACTTTCTTACCATGAATGAGTCTTAAGCAAGAGTTTTGCACAAGTTGAATTCTGCGTTTATCCACAACCGTGAGACAATTTCCAAAACTACATCTCCATGGTTAAACAAGGAGAGTACAAGAGAGTTACATAACAACGTTTTTATATGTCTTGAAAAGATAACAAATGCTCGCTGAATACAACTTGACACATGCGCAATAAATCTGAGGGATCTGTCAAAAATCACACCCAAATTGCGAACATTATCTTTCACTGGCAGAACCGTATTATCTATTTCTACATTAATTATATTTTTTACCGAGGCCCCATCTGCTTTTCGGCCAAACACCATTACACAGCATTTCTTGGGATTTAACAAAAGGAAATGTTCTAATGATAATCTATTTAATAAATTAAGTTCTTTACTTAAGGTATTACAGCCATCTACAGAGTGGGCTCGATCAAATAATAGATATACTTGCGTATCGTCCGCGTAATACTGAGCAGAGCATGATTCCAAAGCATTTGAGATAAATTAAGTATAAATTGCATATAAAAGTGGAGATAAAGCAGAGCCCTGAGGCACACCACTCCCAATCATTATAGGGGATGACACCTCAGTACCAATTCGCACAGCCTGATATCTGTGAGACAGAAAGTTGGAGAAAAAATTTACTGCGCTTTCAGAAAGACCAATGTGATGTAAGATTGCTAAAAGTAACTCATGGTTTATGGAATCAAAGGCCTTTGAGAAGTCTAATAAGGCCAAAATTGTAATTTTCCTTCATCGATAGCCTGGAAAAGATCATCGGATACATTTGCCAGAGCTGGTGAACATCCATGGCCATTCCGAAATCCGGACTGAGTTTCGGGTAGAATGTTATTTGCTTCGACATGTTCATTTAACTGAATATATATAACCCTTTCCAAAACTTTGGACTACAGGGCAGGACACTTATCGGTCGTAGATCCTTAAATTTTGTAGGGGACGAATTTTAGGAATTGTAGTTATTAGGGCCTTTCTCCAGAGCTGTGGGAATACTGAGTGCTTTATACAAAAATTAAGTATACCTCACCACATTCACAGGAGTATTTGGTAGATACAGTCATTATTTAAAACATTGTTGTCCGGTCTCGTCTTATAAGAATACTTGTTAGAGTGGTTTGGAATTTAAATGCTGTTTTAATATAATACCTATTCGCTATTCGGTCGAATCTTTTCTGAAGTTCCTTTAATATATGGAATAGTCATAAATATTTGGTCCTTTTTTATCGATTGTTTTTTAACCAATGTCTCACTGTAGCTGTTTTGTTTACGATCTGTAGTTATATTACTTATTTCGCGTAGGGATTCCTTACTTTCATGGTCACTGCGCGGTTATATAGAGTATGTCCCTTTTGTTTCTTTGGTGATTGGAATTCTGGTGCCATGTGGAAAGGTTTTCTGATACCGGGTTTTATTGTATTGTCCATTTTTTGTTTGACTAAAACGTCAAAAATAGGGAATTTGTTCCTTCTCCATTGTAATTTGAAAGGGTTGAAGAAATTAGTTGTTTTAAAAACCCAAGTTCTTTGTCTTCCTGTCCAACATAAGGTAAAAACTTTTGGTTTGATTAGTGCAGTTTTTATTGCGTGTATTAATTAACAAATAAAGATAATGGAAGTCCAAGATTTTGGTGTTAATAAAATCAGTGCTATTGTTTCTTGGACATACACCAACAAGGTTTTCAAACGTAGAAACAGCTTTATTTGGATTTAAAAACGGTGACCACGCATTTTGTCTTTAAGTTTTAAGAATAAAAAGAAGTCACATGATGATGAGGTCAGGGCCATAAGGTAGATTTTTCAATATTTCACCTTCGACTGCTCTAAAAATCGATTTGTTTGCAGCGCCGATGGGACGAAGCAAAAAAAAAACTAATCATCTTTGCCAACACTGCGGGTCTGTCTAACTCTAAATGGGTTGGAGTCAGTTGGAAACAACCATTAAGCCAACTGACGTTTTGATTCGAAATCAAAGCCATAAATCCATAATTCGCCAACAGTGATGATGTCGTAGACAGCATTTGATCTACTATTGTCGTATTTTATTAGAATTTCTGTGCACCATTTAACGCGATGTTTTTTAAGCTTCGATTAAATTATTTATTTCCAACCAAGATGATGATGTAAGATCTTTTCGATTGCATTTTCCCAGTTCCTAAAGTACCTCGAATAATTTGATATGTTACACCATTGTCTTTTTCTGGCATTTGTCGAACAGTAGCTGTGTTTTCTTCAGTGACCGCAAAAATTGGCCGCCCCTTACGCAATTCGCTACTCAAAGAAACTTCTTTAAACTTTAACTCGTTAAACCAGTTGTACACATTTTTCAAAGTCGGGGCTTTATTATCAAAAGCGGCCAGAAGTATTTCAGTGCACTGCTTGGTGCACAGATTATTTAAAATAGCTTGAAAATTTTCAGACAGACAAATTCTAAAAATTCACGAAATATTATCGATGACAGGTGTCGACTTGCAATTGCTTATGTCAAGACTAATTGAATACTAAATTTAAAAAAAGATGTATACAAATGTGAGAGTATTTTTTTAGATTTGGTAAGAATGATCTTTAACATGTAAAGTACTGAGTATCCATATTTTGTATGTTTTTAGGCTCTCTTATTAATAGAGAGAGAAAGAGAGCGAGAGAGATAAAAAGAGAAAGATAGTGGGGGGGAGAAGAAGGAGAGAGAGTACTAATTTTTTTCTACACAAAAGGTGAGATAAACAAAAGTTTTATGGCTCCTTTTAGTTTGGAAGATGCCGACTGAAATTTAAAAAAAGTATTTTTGAGCATCGCTCATATCTCGGCTACCATGTTTTCTATTCAAAAAGTAAAGGCTCTGTATGTTTTTACATATTTTTATTAAGCATGTTTTAAACTTTTCAAATATATATACAAATTACCATTTTTTTTATTAAATAAGTCAATTACGAATACTTTTATGAATTTCAGCCATTATTTTACAGTAGGTCCTGACAAAATAAGAAAATACACGTGGGTTAGGTTTTTTGTATCAAAATTTAGAATTCGAGAGTTTTATTAAAATTTTTAAAATGAAAAAATTTTTCGAGCAGTATTCTTTAATTATGCTATAAAAGTAAATTGACTCAAAGCGAATAGATACTAAATATCATTTAAATTTAATTCTCATGTTGGATCATTATTTTTATCGCCATATTTAAATATAAGCATCTTGTATTTTCCCTAAGGTTTAGAGCTTTTATTGGCTACAAAATTGCTATAAAATTTGTATGTATACCTTTTCTTTATCGGTGAGGATATTTTAACTTAAATGTAACTTGTAGGTAATACATTATAATATAATTTTCTTATTTTACTCTGTATGTCCAAAAAAAAGAGCCATAAAAGTTTTTGTGCATTGCAACTTTTTTAAAAAAACGGGTATTGTACCGGTTTAAAAAGGCTTTTCAGAAAATGTTTATCTGCGTTGGGGAAAAAAAATTTTTTGGGAAAGTGGGGAAGAAATATAAAATTAATTTCTGGGATAAAAAACTTAAATTAAAAAAAGATGTTTCTGTGAATTTTGCTATATTAACCTTTAAAAAATTTTTTTAAACAAGGATGATTTCCTTTTTTTTTTTTAAAAATTTTTCTGTATCTCTTAAAAAAAGTGGTGGGGGTATTTAAAGGTTTTCCCTTAAAAAAACCCTGTAACCGAAAGGCTAAGCCGATTTTAAAACCCGGGTATTAAAAGAGCTATTTTTGGGCTATAAATGGTATAATATTTGATGTTTTTTGTTTTTAAATTGCCGCTAGAGGGCTTTTTCCATTATTCCGACAGAAAGGATATCCGGGGCAACGAAATACCCAGCCCTTTATTTTTTGAATGAAAACATATGGTTTTCAAATTTTAGGATGCATATTATATTTTAAGAGCCGATTTTGGATATTATTAACATGTTTACTTCGGTTCCGGAAACGACATCAACTTTGATTTTTTTAATGGAACACCCCATATATTTTTCGGATAACGGATTATTTTGATAAAAAATCTAAATATGTTCTATACCTATTTTTGTTAGTTTTTGAAAAATGGCATTAAAGAAGTCCAAATTACCGTATTTTAAAGTTTTATGGAAAAACAAATGAATGTTATTAAATTTTTTATGTTCAATTTTTTTTGCTGAAGGCTCTATCTGTGTCATAAAAAAAATACTTCCGGCAACCGAAAGGCCCGAAAATTGAATTTTCTAATAATGTTATTTTAAAATTTTAATGCAACACCCTGTATATTTTTAAAATTTGATTCTAGGGTCATCCATATAAAATCTGTATTAAGTTCTATACCTATCTTTGTTATTTTTTGAGAAAAAAAGAAAATTGTTTTCCCTTACATTACATACTAACATTTCAATCGCCCTTTTCTCAAAAACTAACAAAGATAGGTATAGGATATAATACAGATTTTATATCAGGAATGACCCGTAGAATCCAAATTTTAAAAAATATACAGGGGGTTGCATCAAAATTTTTGAAGTAACATTATTAGAAAAGTCAATTTTTCGCAGCACTTCCGGTAAAGCAGGAAGTAGTTTTATTATGACCTCCACAGATAGAGTCTTCAGAATAAATTAAATTGAACACAATGAATTTTTATAACATTTATTTGTTTTCCCATAAAACTGCAGTAGTTTGGACATCTTTAATCGCCATTTTCTCAAAAACAAGCTGAGATAGGTATAGGATATTATAGATATTATATTAGAAATGATCCGCAGAATCCAAATTCAGAAAAATATACAGGGTGTTTCATTGAAAAAATCAAAATTGATGTCGTTTCCGGTCAAACCGGAAGTGATAGGCACATGTTATAATATCCAAAACCGGCATCTTATAATATAATATGTCATCTCAAAATTTAAAAGCCATACGTTTTCATTTAAGAAAATTAAGGGCTGGGTAGTGATTTCGTTGTCACCCGGTATATTTTTTTTTATTAAATGCATTGGTATAAATTTTTTTTTGAAATATAAAAAGTAGTTAAATAATGTCTCAACAAGCTCGCGAAAGCCGTATCCCGATATCTTGTTTCTTACCTAAAATTTAGCAAAGAAATTTATGCAATATTCAAAATATAAAAGCTACAAGAAATATTATATAACATATTAGTATTTTTACAAAACCTTTATTTGGTTTGTATAATTTTTATGTCTAAATGAATAATTTACTAGTTATAATAAAAAAATACAATTTTTAGGATTTTTTTTTAAGGTATACCCCTAGAATTTGCTTTTTTTGTTATAACTCGTAAAGTACTGATTTAGATTAAAATTTATTAACTTAAATAGGAGGTTTGTAAAAATACAAATTTATGTTTTTTAAATTTCTTGTACTTTTACAGTTTTTGAGATATTGACGTATAAAATTTTCTTTCTAAATTTTAGGTAAGAAACAAAATATCAGATGGGGTTTTTAGAGCGGCATTATTTAGCTACTGTTTTATAGGGAAAAAATTATACCAATTTCATTAATTTTTTTGAAAAATTAACCCTTTCTGTCGGAATGTCGAAAAAAGCCTAGGGCGACATGTAAAACTAAAAAAACTTTAAATATTTTAAGATTTAAAGCCCAAGAATAGGTCTTTTTAACTAGCCCAAGTTTGTTAAAATCGGCTTAGCCGCTTCGAAGATACAGGGTGTTTTTAAAGGAAACCTTTAAATTACCCCCCACCACTTTATTTTTAAAGATACAGCAAAAATTGTCAAACAAAAAAGGTTCAAATAATCCTCGACTTTAAAGATCAGGTATTTTTTTGTTAGGTTAATGAAGCAAAATTCACAGAAACATCACTTTTTTAGATTCAAGATAGCAGTTACGCCCCCTAGCGGCCATTTTAGAAACTTGAAAATAATTTATATTTCCTATCCACTTTTCTAAAAATATTTTTTTCCCAACGCTGGCGATAAACATTTTCGAGATACAGCCGGCCTCCTTCTTATTTGGAACCCGGCAATCCGCAACCCTCTACCTACTAATAGGGGATACCCGAAACATCGAAATTAACCCTGTCACTTATATACTAAAGATAAAGGTAATACCTTCTCGTGGGTGATGTTTCAATATGCTTCAACAGTTTCTTGCACTTATACAAGTGTAGTCTATACAATGTTCAATATTTGTTTTGTGTTTTTATTCTTCTTTAAGTGCAGTCTCTCAGCAGGAGCAGTACAAAGATGGTTGTTTTTGCGCACGAAGTCTTAGTATTGTTTATTTAATTTCGAGTTAAAAATTTACACTAATTATAATACCAATATTAAAAAACGAGAGTCATACTAAACTAAATTGTTGCTAAATGGCCTTAGTTGCTGACGCACCTTAATTCAAAATATCTATCTATCTATCTAAACTAAATTGTGGTAATTTAACATACGTTTTGATATTGTAATCTAAATTGATCTAATTTCATTTATTGGATTTCGGCTTATTCATTTTATTTGTAAAGGTCCAACTTTAACGTATAAATTTTAAAATCTTTTAAAACTTTACCAAAAACTTTTAACAATATTTTAAACCAGATTACTCTGATTTTAAAAATATACCTATGATGTATGTTTCTTTCTGCCGTTTCACCAGTATTTTACTTTTTAATATTACCAACTTTTTTGCAAAATTTGTCAATTTCTAATATTCTTAAAAATTTTACCAAATATTTTATAGTAGGGCCTGACAAAATAAGGAAAAACACGTGGGTTAGCTTTTTTGTATCAAAATTTAGAATATGAGAGTTTTATTAAAATTTTTAAAATGAAAAAAATCTTTTCCAATTATGTTCTTTTATTATGCTATAAAAGTAAATAAATTCTCATGGATCATTATTTTTATCGCAATATTTTAATATAAGCATGTTGTATTTTTCCTAATGTTTACAGCTTTTATTGGCTATCAAGGACAAAATTGCTACAACATTTGTATATACAGTGTGTCCCAAATTGGTGGGGAATGTATGGGGATCTTGGAAACCACGATAGATAGAAAATCGGTTAAATGGGGAAAGTTTTGGACAATTATGTTAGTTAGCTAATCCCGTTTACTACATGGTTTTATCTATTCAGGTTTTTGATACATTATGAAAAAACCTCAAACATGCATTTTCGAAAAACTTCTTCAAAGAAACTTTTTTTGTAGAATATGACCGAGTAGTCAATTTTTATTTTTTACGTTTCGGGTTTTTAGAATCATCATCAACTTTATTTTTTCATATGGACGCCATATTGGATTTTTACGCAGCCAAATGGTGCTTTTTGTTTTGATTTTAACAATGTATAACATGTTATAATTTAAGAGTTTATAACCTCATTTATTTCAAAAAACAAATATTTTCTCAATTGACCTTGATTCCGGCGAGAGTCATTTTTTTTTGTAAACAATAAAATATTAGTAATTAGCAAAATAGATAAGCTTTACAGATATTTTACAGAAATGGGTTTCGCGAACATAGCTATAACGTCAATACCGTGTTACGACAAAATGTAATGGCGCCCATATGAAAAAGTAAAGTTGATGAATCATCATCAACTTTACTTTTTCATATGGGCGCCATATTGGATTTTTTCGCAACCAAATAGTGCTTTTTATTCTTATTTTAACAATGTATAACATGTTATAGTTTAGGAGTTTATAACCTCATCCACTTCAAAAACACAAATATTTTCCAGTTGGCCTTGATTCCGGCGAAAGTCATCTAGCGTCATTATCAAGTTAGCACGGGTACGTTATTAATTTTTTTTCAAATTTGTAAAATGGGTAATTATTAAAAAAAACTTGATAGTTTGCTACGTTATTTCCAAAGCAATAGACATGTTAATATAGCTGTGCAAACGTATTTCGACAATTTTCCTGAAAGGCAGCATCCTAAACTAAGATACTTTCGAAAACTGTGTACAAATTTGCGTAAATTCGGAAGTTTTAAAAAACCACGATCTAAAAATTACATGGAAGAAAACTGACAACGAGATGCTGCAGTTAACCAACATTTTAATGAAAATCCAACATCTTCAGCCAGGGATGATGATAGAGAATTCCACATACCTAAGTCAACCATTCATAGGGTAGTTAGGACTATTTAAAAAAATATGGTTAATATGTTGGGAAATATAAACAAAATTTTAAATTTTAGGTCGTTATTTTACATCTTCATTTTAGTAGGAATATTTGTTTAGCCATTTTCATTGTTTTTTTTGTTACTTGTTTCAAAAATTGTTACTTGTAGTTTTTTTTGTAAACGGTATTAACGTTTTTTTTTTTTATATTTAATTTTTTTTAAAATTTTTTTTGTAAAATATTGTTCAGCTTATCTATTTTGCCAATTTAATATTTTATTGTTTAAAAAAAAAAATACATTATTGAAATCGGGAAAAAAAAGCACTATTTGGCTGCGTAAGAATCCAATATGGCGTCCATAAAAAAATAAAGTTGATATAATAAAAATTGACTACTGGTCATATTCTACAAAAAAAGTTGCTTTAAAGTAGTTTTTTTCAGATTTGCAAAATTTTCGTAAAAAAAAAAAAATGGCCGATTTTCGAAAATGCATGTTTCGGTTTTTTCAAAATTTCTCAAAAACCTAAAAAAGGGGTAAAAAAACCCCGTAGTAAACAGGAATATTACTTTTAACATAATTGTCCAAAACTTTCCCTATTTAACCGATTTTCTATCTATCGTGGTTTCCAAGATCCCCATACATTCCCCACCAATTTGGGACACACTGTATAGACCTTTTTCTTATGGGTGATATTTTAATTTAAATGTAACTTATAGGCAATACGGGCTAATTTTCTCATTTTACTCTGTATGTCCAAAACTAAGAGAGCTATGAAACTTTTGTGCATTGCAACTTTTGTTTCGCAAAAAGTAGCACGGTATTGTGCAAACCGCAACCCTCTATATTCCTAATAATAAGGGTGATACCCGGCAAAACATAGAAAATCTGGAAACCCTGTATACTTATACAGGGTGTAAAAAGTATGATGCTCACGATTTTAATGGGTGATAGTAGAGCTCAAAACAAGCCAAAAAAGCCAAAAACACATAGGTCAAAATTAAATTGTTTTTTAAATACGGCTTTCCAAAGTTTAAAAAATTTGGCTACAGAAACCCCACTTCATCAATCATTGCAGTCGAACGTTGACCGTTTTTTGCGAGATTTTACATATTAACACTTTTTTTTAAAGATGGTTACTTACATTTTATTTGTAAATATAAAATAAGTGTACTTACCACACACAAAATTAAGCTTAACATTTATTTTAAGAACACAAATAATTATGTTTTTAAAGAGCACTTTTTTATTTTACTTGAAGAATAGAATGTGTCTAATTATAAAAACAGAAACAGCTGTGAACTGTGGTATGTGATTCGTTTACTTTGCGGCCTAATGGCCTCGTTCTAGGATATTCTTTCGCGATTTCCAAAATTCTTTTCTCTTGTTCCACAGTTACATATATACCTCCCAGGATTTTTCGGTTGCACACATCCCTTCGAAAACTCTTTGGTACCGTTGTGGAAATCTTTCACGGTAAATTTGAGCTGCTAGATTAGCATTATGGTTTGCTTCGGCGTTAGTTATTAACAGATCGGCAGATTCCCGATTTGAAAACATTATTTTGATTTTTAAGGCACGATATAAAAGATGGACAAAAAAACCGCAGCGACTTGGCATAATACAAAGTGACTACTGACTTGACACTCTAGCGCTGTTGCCAATTGTTTTGAAATGTTTATTTGGGAGAAACATTATTATTATCATTATTATTATGTTATTCGTTGACACATTTAACACATATGGCCGAGTGATGATCACGTTTTTAAATTTAGCAATGGACTTAGCAATGGTCAAAAGTTAACAGCGGTTTAGAATGTTTAACAAAATGTCAGATTTTGACAGATTGCCTACTAAAATCATTGAATAACATTGAAAATTATGTTTTTTTTTAATTCTAAACCGTTGTTAACTTTTAACAAATGCTTAAGTCCATTGCTAAATTTAACAACGCGATCATCACTTGGCCGTTAGTTTTTTTTATTGGCCAACCGATGAGCGATTAAAATTAAAATCGTGAATTTCATACTTTTTACACCCTGTATACTAAAGATAAAGGTAATACCTTCTTGTGGTGTTATTTTAATATCCTTTTTATATTTTTTGTTGTTTTTTAATAGTTGTTTTGTGTTTTCATTCTCCTTCCAGTGCAGTCTTTCAGCAAAAGAGGTAAGCAGGTACCTGTTTCTGCCCACAAAGTCTAAATATTGTTTATTTTATTTTGAGTAAAAAATGTACCGTGCGATCCATTATACATGATCGCCCAGATTTTGGTCCTTTTATAATTTTAGAATTTCTCAACCAAAAATCCATTAAATGGGATAGCTCAAAGGTTTTGTTAACTACCAACGAGTAATCGCAAAGTCGTCAATGTTTTTAAATAGAATGACTAATTTCAGTCTATATTTTTTTAAAGTTCGAAAATTTCTCTTATGAGCTCAATGAAAATTGAGACAGTTAAACAATTATTTTCCAAAATATTTTTTCTCATAATTTTCAAAAAAAAAAATGTCAATCTGTCTGGGTAATTTTTTGTTTTGAATACTCGTTAATAGTTGTCAGAAACTAAACGATTAGGTTATGAGTCAATATCGGTCAAAAGGTTTATTCAGACGAAGAAAAAAAGCGATTTTGTCTTATGCTACGTCAGAAATAATCAACAAGAGGTCCCAATGCCAAAAGATATCGGGAGCATCCTGACAACTTGTGCCATCAAAATCCAAATAAATAGAATAAAAATAACCCTCAAATAAATCCTGCAAAAGATTGACGAGATTGGAATGTCTTCGCATATTTACCTACGTATACAATCTAACAAACATATTTTTTTGGAAATTTTTGAGACGAAATATCTTGAAAACTAATCTTTCAAGTATGTCAATTTTTATTGGGCCTAAAAAAATTATTAAACTATGAAAAAATATAGACAGAAACCAGTAATTATATTCAAAAAATCAAAGACTTTGCGATTTTTCGTTGGTACTTGACAACACGAAAAAAAAATTAGAGTCCTAAAAAAATTTGAGCTCTTTCATTTAATAAATTTTTGATTTGAAAACTCTAAAATTAAACAAAAGGGCCAAAACCTAGAGGTTCACTTATAATGAATCGCACTTCAGTAATAATAGCAATATTAAATAATGATGGTCATACTAAAATAAATTGTATAATTAAACAAACGTTTAATCTTGTAATCTAAAGTAAAGTAGTTACATTTACAAAACTTTGGGTGTTTTTTTTATAATTAAAAGTTTACTTTTAATGTATGAATTAAAAAAATCTTAAAAACTTTACCAAAAATTTTTAACGATATTTTAAACCAGTTTACAGATAAAAAATAAACAGGTACCTAACTTTAATCAGATTTAAAATATTGTAAAAACCCCAATTTAGCAACTTTCCATTTAAAAGGCTAAGGGCTAAGTTTACGTAAACTTTTATAACCAAATTAAACTCGGAGAAACTTCAAGATGTAAGCCCAAGTACATTCATTAAATTAAAAGATTCCTTATTTAAACTCTTAAAAGTGACTCAAAACATACTTTGTTTGTTTGTACTTAAAAGTGTTTGCAATATAAATGTAAAAAATAAATTTTGCATTACATTAAATATGGACAGTTTTATTTACGATTGACCAATAAAGTGCTTTTTACAGAATAATTTTGCGTCCATAAAGTAGCACCCTATTGTACTAGTAAAATAAAGTTTCCCCACATCTTACAACCTAGAAGCTATTTTTTTATATCCACAAGTATGCAAATATTCCTTATAAATTTATATAAAACAATAAAAATCTAAATTTATACTGTAAATTTTTCTTTTAATTTTGACAACACCGCCTTCATAAATTTAAATCATTCCTTAAAATTCCTTTACCAATATAAAAATAACTAAGCAAACCAAGCCGTTGCGTCGGCATGGTTTCGTAAACTCGTGTTGACATAGCGCAACCAATAAAGTCTTCAGATGTTGCCCGCTAGAAAACAAGCGCATGAAATAAAAGAAAGAAAAAGGTGTTGGATAGCAAGGACCATGTGTCGGAAGACAAGAAGCAGTACAGCTGTGTGTTTGGTGAAGTTAACCATGACTGAAAAGTTTTTTAATTTTATTACGTTAACAACAACGTAAACAATTTTTATAGGCTTTTCGAGAATTTCACCTAAATGTTTCTATTTAAATAATCCGATGGAATGTTAGTTTCCATATAGCTTATGCTACTTTCTCAGTGTTAGCACAAGAAAATTGGCTACCACATCTTTTCTCTGTAACTAAATAAAATTAAAAGGTTTTATGCAACTAATAAATTTCTTAGCTGAGTAACGCTACTCAAGTATTTTTTTGTGTCGAATCTAATTTGACATGTTTACGTAAAGTTTTAAGGTAATATTAGATGGTGAATGAAATTAAAGGTATGTGCCAAGGCAGGAGTTAACGGCAGTGTTGTTTAGAGGAAAAGTGATTAGTGAATGAAACTGTAGGAGGTTAGCTGCAAGAAAAAGGTAATTGCTAAACTTATTGATATGATAGTTTGTCAGTAATTAATACCGAGTGTCCCCAAAACTGTATCTCAAATTGTGTAGTAACTTCGATACACTTACGCCTCATAGACTCCAAGGCGTTATAGTTTTCTAATGAAAGTTAAATAAATGTCTTGGTTAAATTAAAGTAAATTTTATTTCGAAATTGCTGATACGCCCCCTTGGCGTATCGAAAAAATTTGTAGTGTAATAATGTGTAAAATTTATTTTAATAAAACTTGTGTAAAGTTATATTTTTCTAGTGTATCAAGGAGCCATAGTCATTCTACAGGGCGTCCAAATCTTAAATTTGCCCCTATCAGATTTGCAGTTCATATTTAGCCTATAGCAAAGTTTGTCGGCAACTACTTACGGTACAGAGGTGCACCGATTAATGTTTTCCCAATAGGTACCTTATTTTAGTAAAATAAAGTAGCTTTCATTGTCAATAACAAATGACCAAATAAAATTTTAATTATTTTTACAAATTAATAATTAAATATTCAAGAACAAATCGATGCCTAATTGATATCTAATTTTGGTAAAATTTTACTTTACGGACATAACCCCGATTTTCATAAATTTTTGCATACGGGGCTTTGGTAACTAATCTTAAATCAATTTTTTTTCCGGCCAGCCCAGTATCGGCTCCTCCATTGGGTCATTTGATGAATGACCTCCCAATATTTTTGACTAATATTTCCGAACAAAAACATAATAATGATATAAATAAAAAACTTTTTTTTTTTCAATCTTTTAAATTTTCCGTTATTATTCTAAGCAGTGCAGCGATCTCCAGATCGGTGGTTTCGTTTGTTGGCCAAAAACCGGGCTGCCTGCCTTTATTGACCGCATTGTTTTAAATGTTCCGAGTTGAGCTTTCCCGATCTAATTTACGATTGGGCGATTTTGGCTGCCTTCCGAAGCAGTGTAATAGCACGATCTGGGTCAACAGCCGCGAAGAGGAAAATTACCCATTTTTCAGGGTGTTTTTATGTTATACGGTTATTATAGGACGGATTATATACGATTTTGGGAATTTATTTTTTGTTGGTGTATGTTTTTGTTATGTAAATTCGGCAGTGTTTTGTTGACAATTTTGTGTAGTTACCGATGACAACTGTAGAGAGCGAGGATGCTTCTCTACATTAAATAGAATAAAGACATTTTTACGCAACACAATGGGGAAGGTAGACCTTCTGCGGGCCAGGAAAAAAGGCCTTTATTTATTGTAAATTAAATGGAAGAACATTTTGCGGCCAAAGAAAACGATTGAACTAAAATCAGACTATTTGGTAAGTTGGTAACCCTTTTTATTTTTTATATATAAAAGTTTATTTTTAACCTATAAGTTCCGTCAACCTCTGGCATAATATTATTACGACGCGGTGGATATTTTTTTAGTTTTTCAATTTTTCTTTTTTCGATGTTGAGGAAATTGTAATTGTTGTTTTCTTAATAAAAAAATATAATTCTTCAAATAAAATAATCGTAAATCATTTATTTTGAATTTTCTTTTCTTGTTTTTTTCTTTTAATAAACGTTGGTAAAAAAAATGTCAAAACAGAAGCCTTGATTTGAAATTTTAAATAATACCTCCCCGAAAGATTACCACGAGCCGCCACTGCGGCAGCCTCCTCTTGTTTTTGAGTTATGAGGCCTAGTCGATTAACCTAGAAATGCTACCTTTTTGAAACTGATTACCATCAAATTTTAATTCCCTAAAACCAACTGTTTATCATGTTTTTTTTATAAACGATTTTTTAAAGTGTAAATGGAAGGGTATAAAAAGCGACCTAAAAGACTGAAAATTTATGAAATTGTTCCACCTGCACGGATTGTACATTTCATTATTACGAAGCGCAGATTTTAAAACTAATATTTTAGCAACATTAATTATGCAGCACCGGCATTTTCTGGGTAAAACAAAAGGTTTAGAATGTAAAACAATTGAGTCGTTTTTAAGTCATTTTAATAAAGAATTTTAAGTTATCTAGATCTGCCATGTATACAAGTATTTTTTCGGATTTTTTGTAAGGACTAATAGAGATAAAACTTTGGAGTTTTTACCATTTATTTAAAAGTGTTTAAAGACTACACATATCGATGGCTAAGTATGAAAACTTTGTATGTCACAAAATATAAATTTTACAGGAGACACAAAAATTGATTTGCTGCACTATTTTGCCTAAAAGTATTTAAATTTTTTTACGTTTTGTATTTGAACTAACACCCACGAAATGTTTTGAAGTGAAAAAAAAGAAGGTCCGTCATATAGGATTTGCCATCTTGGATCCGCCATCTTGAATTTTAATAGTCTGATTCGTAATCAGCATCCTTAAAAAATCCCCGTTTACCGAATTTTGTGCAAGTCGGTTGGTTTTCAAAAAAATCATCCGCCATCTTGGATCCGTCACCTTGTATTTTGATAATCTGACCTCGAATTCGTAATCACAAACTCCAAAAATCCCCATATATCAAATTTGATGCAAATCGGTTGTTTTTCAAAAATGCGGCCACCATATTGGAGTTTACCCGCCATATTGGATTATGGCAACCTACCACACCGGCTTATTGGAGAAGTCCATCAACTATAATCTAAATCGAAATCCGACTTGATCGGTTGCAAATTTTTAATTTGCAACCGATCACTATAAACTAAACTATAATATTAGTTGGCCATTTTTAAATTTTAAATTCACAGAAAAAGTAAATAATAATAAATACCTATTACTACAAATTAACTTATTTTTAATTATTATTATGGCGCAAATAAATGTTCAAAAATATGCCCTTCTACTTGGATACACATCTTTTTCGTATATTTTCTTGGACGTTCCTTTAGCATAAAGGGTTTTTTATTCCCCCCTTTGCACGCGTCCCGAATCCTATTTTCCATATCTTCTGGTATTGACGGGGATTCACATAAACACGATGTTTAACATATCCCCACAAAAAGAAATCTAGTCGTGTTAAGTCAAAATGATTGAGGGGGCCATCCAATGAATCCACCTCTACCGATCCATTTCTGTGGGTAATGATTATTTAAAAATTCTCGAACTTCTCGATGGTAATGCGGAGGAGCTCCATCTTGCTGAAACCACATTTGTTGGTTTCTCAATGTTACAAATTCTTGAAGAAGTTGAGGTAAATCATTCTGCAAAAATTTTAAAATCTAGGCCCGTTAACTGTTTCGGGGAAAAAAATATGGTCCAATAACATTAAAGTGTTTTATTCCACACCACACATTAAGTGACCAATGGTTTTGGTTTTGCACTTCTCGTACCCAGACTGGATTAACTGTTGAATAATAGTGCATGTTATGACGATTAACTGCACCATTACTGCGAAAAGTAGCTTCATCGGAAAACATTATTTTAGACAAAAAGTTTGGATCGGCCTCTATTGCTTCATTTATAACGGTGCAGAAGCTTACCCTTTGTTCAAAATCGCGGTCTAGAAGTTCTTGGTGTAGTTCCATGTGGAAGGGATGATATTTGTGTTTTCTAATGGTGCGGTTAACGGTAGATTGGGATGTATCACATAAGCTAGCTACTTGACGGCTACTGACCCGGGGATTATCTTTTTTTTTATCTTTATGACAACTTACGAAGAATTATTATATATGTATATTATATCCTACGGATTATATATACATATATAAACCTAAGTACCAAAGTACCGTGAGTGTCGGGGTTTCCGGTGTTTAACCCATTTCTTCCCCAGTTGTTCCGTCAACGTTGTCCAAGCACCGAAACATGCAAATGTTGCATTTTACAGTACCTTTTAGACAAGGCGGTAGTGCCACCACGGACGTTATTTTTAAATAACTACTACCTAAATATGTCCCCTGGCGGGGCTGGGGATTCGAACCGATCGCCGGCGCGGGGGGTTTTGGCTCTGACCACTACGCTACCGGACAGACATCTTGAACTTGGAAGTAAAAATTTCCAATTCTTTTTCCCCCATTGGTAGCATTCCGGTTTACCACTTTCCGTTTTTCATATTCAATACTACCATTAGCATTAAACCGTTCCATTAAACACTGAAGAGATTGCCTTTTTCGGTACACGTATATTAGGGTACTTCGCCTTTTTTAAAATCTTACCGCCAACAAAGAATTTCTTTGCGCCTCACCCAGTATATAAATCATATCAATTAATTCAGCTTTAGGAAAATCCACACTTATTTTTTTTAAATTTACTGACACCACAAAAAAAATTTTTTGAATTTATTTTTTCAGATGTCAGGTTAAAATTTTTTCAATGTCATTTTGTCAAGGCCAACTAATGTTATAAAAAATCTTAGACAGGGGAAAAAGGGTAAATAGTGGAAAAAAATTAAAAAAAAAACGCAAAGTATTAAAAATAGGTATATGAGATACTTAATAAAAGTTGTGGGTTTTTTTTAAAATCTTTTTGAAAAAATAATAATATATATGGTGCGCCATTTGAAAAAAAAAGAGATTTTTCAATTTAAAAAAATCCAAATATATTCGTTTATTTTGAACACCCTGTAGACCTTTTAAAAAATTCCGTTGCATATATCTTTTTGTCATCTTCGAATAACACTAATATCAAATATGAGTGATCTACCCCCTTAAAAAAAAAGGCGCTATCGTAATTTTTTTGCAAGGTGAAAATTATTTCCTTTTTTTTAAAAATTGAAATATTGGAAAAAAAATTAGGTTTAGGTATGCAATATTATTAATAAAAAAGTTGAAGAATTTTTTTAAAAGGAATTAAAACAAAATTAAAAAATAGGGGGGTTTTATTTAAAAAATGTATGTTTTTTTTTGTCACCCCTTTTTTTGCCAAAACCCCCTATACTTTAAAATAATTTTAAATTGTGCATCCTAAGAATCTTTACATCTTTTGTATTTACTATTTTCTCATAACTTTTGAAACCATTGAAATAATGAACTTTACTCTATCGTTGACTCACCCTGTACAGAAGGTTTAAGCACTTTATGAGGGTGACTCACAAGTGCGACTGGACATGTGCAATAGTCTTTTGGAAAAATATGAAGAAAATAACCAGTTAACCGACTTAATTTTGTTTACTGACGAAGCAGCATTCACGCGAGATGGGATTACAAATTTTTTTTAAAACGCACAAATGTTTTTTAAAAAAAACCCCCACGCCATTGTGGGGAAAAAAGCATCAGCGAAGGTTTTTTTTTTTTGGGATTTAAAAGCTTTACTCTTTTTTAAACGCCGGTAAATGATATAAATGATTTGCGTCAACGGATAATGAATGGTTGTGATATTATTAGAAATACAGTTGGGGTATTTTTTGCATAAGAATTTTTT